>MJUU01032382.1:218107-246844 GCA_002080025.1 Modiolus philippinarum
GTAAGGATCTTCTTGTTTGTTCCGTCGTGACAGCGATGATCCTCTCGCTTACTCCGTCGTAATGGTAAAGATCCTCTCACCAAATGTCAAAACAAAACTTATCAGAGACAAAGCATCTCAATGCGTACTAGTACTCTGACATGACAGCAAGGATCAGTTTATCCATTCAGTGAAAACATTTTCTTCACTCGGTCTTGTCAGTAGGGATTTTTCTATCCATTCAACCATAATAATAACTAGCATCCGCACTCCTTCATTTCGTCGTCTGCGGTGCGTCGCATTCGATCAGACCGTATGGACCAGCTCTTCCAGTCGTCTGCAGTGTATACAATTATAACAGTTCACTAGCAATTATGAAAAGCTAGAGATACAAGTCTAAATCGAATGTAAGATATTGATTCAACTATGGTTTGGTATGAATCTATGGGAAGAGTGCCATGACTAACAATAAATTACCAGTCCATTGAATAGCTTATAAACTGCAGTTTCTATACTCTATTGAAGACATAGTTCTGTCGAATAATTAGAGATTCGCGATCATTTAATTACTCATAAATGAATATGTTATAATAATATATTTTTCTGGCTAACAGAATTGACATTATAACACACATAAAATGATTGACAGAACACTAAGCAAAATAAAACCAAAAAATGTGGCCAATACAGATTATCACCGAAGTAAAACTGATTTGTAACGATAGTCCAAGTAAATAATTCCCATCAAGACAAAATTTCTTAGTGCTAATTTTTTTCTGTTTTTATCATTTATTCTTGCCAATATAATGCTGCACAGGTAATGATAATATTTCATTCTTAGCACATTATTTCATAAGGAAGGCATCTTGGAATTATACCCAGAACATAGTGGATAAATCATAATTTCTAAACAGGAGTTTCTATCATAAATAAGATATGAATTCGATCAACTAAATTAAATTTTTTGTTGCTTTTGAATGGAGAATCATGTGTCTCTTAACTAAATTTAAGAGATACTTGTTACCATAGTACCACTTAAGGAGCGATACTTGTTACCATAGTACCACTTAAGGAGTATAAAAATCTAGTATTGTGAATTTTATATACTATTGACGGAATAGAATTAGAAAGAAGGGATTTTTCATCATCCTGTTGTGACGGTATGTAAGGATCTTCTTGTTTGTTCCGTCGTGACAGCGATGATCCTCTCGCTTACTCCGTCGTAATGGTAAAGATCCTCTCACCAAATGTCAAAACAAAACTTATCAGAGACAAAGCATCTCAATGCGTACTAGTACTCTGACATGACAGCAAGGATCAGTTTATCCATTCAGTGAAAACATTTTCTTCACTCGGTCTTGTCAGTAGGGATTTTTCTATCCATTCAACCATAATAATAACTAGCATCCGCACTCCTTCATTTCGTCGTCTGCGGTGCGTCGCATTCGATCAGACCGTATGGACCAGCTCTTCCAGTCGTCTGCAGTGTATACAATTATAACAGTTCACTAGCAATTATGAAAAGCTAGAGATACAAGTCTAAATCGAATGTAAGATATTGATTCAACTATGGTTTGGTATGAATCTATGGGAAGAGTGCCATGACTAACAATAAATATCATGAAAACTTTACCAGTCCATTGAATAGCTTATAAACTGCAGTTTCTATACTCTATTGAAGACATGATTCTGTCGAATAATTAGAGATTCGCGATCATTTAATTACTCATAAATGAATATGTTATAATAATATATTCTTCTGGCTAACAGAATTGACATTATAACACACATAAAATGATTGACAGAACACTAAGCAAAATAAAACCAAAAAATGTGGCCAATACAAATTATCACCGAAGTAAAACTGATATGTAACGATAGTCCAAGTAAATAATTTCCATCAAGACAAAATTTCTTAGTGCTAATTTTTTCCTGTTTTTATCATTTATTCTTGCCAATATAATGCTGCACAGGTAATGATAATATTTCATTCTTATAAGGAAGGCATCTTGGAATTATACCCAGAACATAGTGGATAAATCATAATTTCTAAACAGGAATTTCTAACATAAATAAGATATGTATTCGATCAACTAAATTAAATTTTTTGTTGCTTTTGAATGGAGAATCATGTGTCTCTTAACTAAATCTAAGAGATACTTGTTACCATAGTACCACTTAAGGAGCGATACTTGTTACCATAGTACCACTTAAGGAGTATAAAAATCTAGTATTGTGAATTTTATATACTATTGACTGAATAGAATTAGAAAGTTGACATTTTCACAATTTTCTAATGTTAACAAATATGCTTGTTCTTAATATTACTACCAATGTGATGAATTTGTTGCTTTATTTTGGTCATTCAACCTAACAAAAAAGAATTTGGGTTATGACAATATCCACTAACATTGGTAATTTTCCTTTTTTCAGAATTTTATTTTATATTATAAATTCGTAATGGACTACATTGGCATTATTTAACACTGGTAATTTTCCATTTTTGAGAATTTTATTTTATATTATAAATTCGTTATGGACTGCATTAATTGGCATTACTAAACACTGGTAATTTTCAATTTTTCAGAATTTTATCTTATATTGTTAGTTCATTATAGATTGTAGTGGCATTACTTCAATGTGTCCATGACTCAGCTTTCTTGTGAAAGAAAGGCCTTGTATGATGAAAAGCACATTATTCATAATGGAATTGTATCCAGTACGAAATTTCATAATAAAATTGAGTTTTTAGATATTTCTTATACTATCCCCGTTCGGCCGTCTGTCACGTTTTCTTATGACGCAAACCCTTTTAGAGTTGTAGATTAAGGAGTTTTAATTTTGTGATATTATTATTGCTTACACTGTAGATTCGTAACATGCTTTCATGTGTTTCTTATTAGTCTTGATGTAAAAGAGGGGATAACAGGAAACATCTACAATGGCTGGAAATTACAATAACATGTAGCAATCTACTAGGGAACTAAACCAGAAAAACACAAATAAGACAAAAGACAAACGTTAACAACAATAGGACAGCGGGACTTGGTACCGACACTAGCAAAAGCCAGTGGTAGGAGTAAACCGGTGTATTGATACCCAAAATCTCTCTTTGATCTGTCCCGTTTCTTTATAGTATAATAAACATACGAAGAAAACCCAAAACAATTAGACTTCTAACTCCATGAACATAATCTTGAAAGGACAGAAAATGACAATACATAATTTTGAAAGATGGGTCAAGGGGCGGTCGCCGCTAATCTGTCCTCAAGGAACCTAATATTCAGGTAAAACGCTGTCGCACTACAAAAGAAAAATCAAACTCAAAACTTCCTGGAGGATTTGGTCAAGAATCATCATATTTTTTCAGAAGACAGATCATTGAGAGGCCAGTATGCGTGTAAAATTTGCAGGTCACTAGATCTCAAAACTAATTTTACGGATGTAAGCAAGATATCTTGTCGATATCCCCTATTACGTAAAGAATGTAAGTTACGTCCGAGCTTTTCTGGATCTTTAATCAATTTTTGGCATTTTTTTTTACACTATTTCTGTAAAAACGAGGATTATAAAAACCCATGGTAATAAGCTGTTTGCGAGTAACGCCATATTTAGATATCAAATGTTCCTATATATATTATAAAATTTCTAAAAAGTGTTCAACAACTGATGAAATCTGTAACCCTGTTGTATTAGTTTGGCTATGATAGTAAGGTTACGTCCATTAAAATCGTCAAGAGTAGAACAAACGCGTGCGAATCGTACTAGTTGAGAAATATTCACACCCAGGATTGAGCTAGAAAAATGTTGCCGTCAAGGAAAGGGAAATTAGTAATAGTTACATCAAAATCATCCCTTTCATCATATATTTTAGTTTTTATTTTACCAGAGCCAATAATGATAGTTAAATCGAGAAAAGGGCATTGCTAGCTTTATCTAATTTCAGATCTTGTGGGTAAATGATGTCTACATCATCTAAAAACTGGGGATTGTCAATAGTAATTATACCGTCAATATACCTGCTGTTATCATTGAAAATAGAAATATCACTGTTTGATATGGTTCCATTTTGAAGTTTTTTCATGAAGTCTATTTCGTAACAGATCTGCAATGAGAGGTGCACAATTTGTACTCATGGGAATATCTTTGACCTGTTGATAAATAGTGTTGCCAAAACGAACAAAAATGTTGTCCGGCAAAAGATTGAGTGCATTAATCATATTATTACATTCCAGGACAATGATTATTGTGGTTAACATTACAGAAGAATCCTTGTTATTTACACCAAAGTTTTGATAATTTTTTTCACAGTATTTAATAGCAAAATCCTTCATACAAGTAAGTGAACTTTGTGCATTCATGAGGTCTTAAGATTTCAATTTTGACGCACGTTGCATGCTATGCGAACTCCTCCGTCATATTTTAATTAAGTGCATTAATATTGTTGTAGGTTTGCCTTAGATTTTTTAATTTGGATTCCGGTTCCAATTAGGGAAAAATTCTTGAAAAAGTCTAAGACTCATATAGATACACTCCCATACTTTCAAGTTATGGCAGTCTATGTTTTTTTTCAAAATGCTACTAGTATCTTATTTTGCAAAGATTTCTTGCAATTAACTTGATGAGTTTCCTGTGGTTGTTTACATGTGATTGTCTTATGATTAATAAGCGAAAATAATAAACACCTACAATGGCCGAAATTACAATCACATGCCACAATTTACTAGGAAACTACAATGCACAAGAAAAAAAATAAAAAGACAACAGACGAAGGTACAAAACGATAGCAACTTGGGATAGACGGACTTGGTACCGGCACTAGCAAGAGCTAGCGGTAGGATTAAACCGGTTAAAGGGCGCCCAACCTCCCCTTTTTTCTATCCCGTTTCCCTTTAGTATAATAGACATAATAACATACAAATAAAACCCAACACAAGTAGACTAGTAATTCCAAGGCCACAATAGTGAGGAGGAGAGAATAAGACAAAATGTAATTTAGAAAGATGGTTCAAGGAGTGCTCGCCACTACACTACCGGCTAGCTCAAGGAGTCTAGGCTGCAGGTAAAACACTTTCGCACTACAGAAGAAAAATAAAATTCAAAATTTTAAGAAAAATAAAATTCAAAATTTTAAGAAGAGTTTGGTAAAGAATCATCATGGATTTCAGTAGACGTCGGCAGTATCAATGAGAGGTATACTTGTAAAATCTTCAGATCATTGGATCCCAAAGCCAATTAAATCATGTGGAATATTCTGTCAATATCCCCTATAACGTAAAAGGTGTAAATAACGTCATAGTTTTCTGGATTTTGTTTCAGTATGTCACATTGTAATATTTCCGTAAAACGAGGTTGAGAAATGCCCGTAGCAATAGGCTGTTTGCGAGTGACACCATATTTAGATATCAAATGTTCATATCTTTCAAAAAACCTATGAAATGTGTTTACAATTTATGAAATCTGTAAACTCTTTGTAAAAGTTTGGATGTGATCGTAAGGTTACGTTAAAGTCGTCAAGAGTAGAACAGACGCGTGCGAATTGTACTAGTTGAGATATAAACACCCGTATGATGGAGCTAGAGGAACGTCGCCGTCGGTAAAAGGGTAATTAGTAATAGTGAAATCAAAATCATCTGTTTTAACATAAATTTTGATTTTAATTTGACCAGATCCAACGATGGTAGACATGATAGATCGAGAAAAGAGCGGAATTTAGAATAATTGTTTGCTTTATTAAGTTTCAGTTATTGTGGGTAAATGAGGTCGATATAGTCTAAAAACTGGGTATTGTCAATAGTAAGGATATCGTCCGTGTACCTGCTGAAAATTGAAATAATTTAAACACTGTTTCTCACGGTTCCCTTTTGTTGTTTTTTCCTGAAAAGTCCCGTTCGTAACAGGACAGAAAAAGATCTGCAATGAAAGGCGCACAGATTGTACCTGTATGAGTTTTTTTGTCGGGCAAAGGGGTGACAGTGGTTGTAAGAACACTTCACCAATAAATTTTATGTGTGTTCACGATCCCGCAGCCATGAGTTAAAAACCTAAATTGATGTAGCTTTGTTCGATATTTAGCAATGAATCCGCTGAAATCGGTGCTTGGTGCGTCTTGAACTTTCCATGAGTTGTGCGCAAAACTAATTGATGAAGGCCCAATATAGACTCCAAGATGAAGAACAACAATAAAAGCATTGTTCCATTGTTTTGTTTCACCATCTGTGAAAATTTTGTTAAAACCTAAGGAGTATCTCCCTCTTGCATAGCTCTGTCCTTAGCTGATTTTGGCTTTCCTATTTAGATCCTATTGATAATTTGTTCTCTATCAGCTTTTACACCTATCTCGGTTCATAGATTTCCTTATGTTTTGATTTTATCTGCACTGATGAGACATAAGTTGTCGAAATGCGCATATGCAGAACGTAAATTCACAGTATTTTGTTATCTGTTTATAGAGAATTTGTCTCATCTGCCTTTCCTCCATTTCCTTCCATTGTTCATACTCTTTTTAATATTTGCAATCTTATATGTTGTCAAGTGTTTGGTAAAAAATAAAATTCAGAATCCGTTTACAGTTTATGTAAATATCCTGAGAGTTGCAAAGATGTTTTAAAATACTACCTAGCCACCATACTTTCATTTATTTCGAATAGAATAAACATCTCCCTAAATTGATTTCAAAATTTCTTGATTGCAATTCTTGTAAATTTCCTGATAGTCCATCAAAGACCATTTATTTTTTGCAATTCTACTAAGCAACCACATTTTTAGATTTTGTTTTGATCAGAACAAACATGCTGGATTTCGAAAATATGTGATTGGATATTTGGCAATTAATTCTCTCAAATTATCAAAGACTACTTATCTTTTTGAGATTCTACTAAGCAACCATACTTTAAGAATATGTTTTGATTAAAATAAACTTTTTTAATGATTAGGCTATATTACATAACAGTTATGGTAAATTTTCTGAAGGTTTCAAATGCCATTTATTTTATCTATTTATCTATTTATTTTTTAATGCATTTTAAACCATACTTTAAGAATTTTTTTACAATATTTTATGTTACATGGATAATGAATGGAGTAAGCATTGATAATTTTATTCGATGAAGGAGTATTAATTGACATACACAATTTTGTCTTTGACCAGCCTTCGGATAGAATCTACTTCTTTCAATAATATGCATTTAAAAACTACGTTTTGAATACTTGGTTAATACATCATAGTTATTTCGAGACCCTTTATATTGTTAATTATAAAATTTTCATATGTTTATTTTTTGTCTTCGGAATGTCTAATCTGTCTGCAATGAAAAGCCGAGAGCTAAAATTAATTGCAAGTACAGTTGATTTGTTACTGAAAACAACCTCATTAGGAAATTTTGTTGTAAGTATATTGAATTTTCTGAAGTTACTTAAAGAATACAATTACATAGCAGGAATATATACCATGATAGACAAAAGAGAAAAACAATGTCATAAAACTCTAGAATCTTTTCTTTGTCATATTGTAATGTTTTTGTCACGTACAAAATCTTAAGTGCATAGTTTTTCAGTGCTTTGATTGGCAGAAAAGTTTCTTACCATCCCAATTTTATTTTTATCCGAAATTTCAGATAAAAGGCAACGAGTAGTCAACAATAAACCTTTTTACCATAATTAAATTGCATTTGAGATTTAGTTTGTTTCCGGGAGCATGATTTCCGTCGTAAATATCGATTTTTCCATAAATTGTTGCTATATTTTCTTGCCCCCACTCAAATGGAAGCTTTGTTTTCGCTTCAGTTTGATTAATTTTTGTTTCGTTTTGTTTTGTTTTTGTTTTTGTTTTTTGTTTTGTTTTTTTGTTTTTGTTTTTGTTTTTGTTTTTGTTTTTCTTCTTTTTTATTTTATTATTTATTTTTTTTTTGTTGGTTTTGTTTAGTTGTTTTTTTCTTTGTTTTGATAAATACACTTTAGAATAACAGCTCGGGAATATCGTTGTTGGTCTCGTCCCTCCGTCCATCTGTCTGCCAGACAGCCCGCTTGTTTTTCATACTTTCTTGCAATGCAAATTACTCATATATTTTTGGATTTAGGGTTATAATTTTGTTGTAGAATTGTTGCATATACGCTAAAGATGCGATCAGCTTTCCTCTATTTTATATTGGTCTTTGTGTGAACAAGAGACCCTAAGCTGTCAATATTGACACTTATGGCATTTGATATAATTCCTCCTACATTTTTGGATTTGGTTATTAATTATTTTTCTGGTTTCAACTTTTGAAAATTTCCTAAAAATGTCAAAGACTGATTTTATTTTAAAACATAGTTCTGAACACCAATAATTCTAGAAATTATGATTCATATTTTTTGTAAATACCCCGAAACACCACTAATTTTGGGGAAATTCTACCTAGCAGCCATAAAATTAAGAATTTGTTTCCATTATCATTAACATTTTCACCTATTGTTAGTCAAATTGTAGATTTTCTGAAATTCTCAAAAACAATTTATTTTTAGAATCACAAATCCTAAGCACTTTTTATTGCGTAAGATATCCGAAAATTGAGGGAAAAACAGTTCTGTTTAGTTACATAAAAGGTTGATTTGTAAATAACTCAGAGATGTTTATTGTATATCAGTATTTCATAATTAAAACATATCGTTTTCAGTTATATTTCAAACTTCTGTCATGATATCACAATTGTAATGACTTTTTCTAATCATTTATAATACGATAAGGTCGCAAAAGTTGCATATGTTTGTCTAAATAGGCAAGAAAATGGTTTATAGTAAAAAAAAAATATCGGATTGAAAAGTAAAGAAAGCACCATTTACAAGAACAGAATATACGACACTACTGAATTAAAAATGGACGGTATGAACTCAAGTGCTGTAAAAAATCTTAAATACTTTTGAATCAAACTTCTGTCATGATATCACAATTGTAATGACTTTTTCTAATCATTTATGAATTAAATGCCTAATACGATAAGGTCGCAAAAGTTGCATATGTTTGTCTAAATAGACAAGAAAATGGTTTATAGTAAAAAAAAATCGGACTGAAAAGTAAAGAAAGCACCATTTACAAGAAAAAAAATATACGACACTACTGAATTAAAAATGGACGGTATGAACTCAAGTGCTGTAAAATGAATCAAATCCATATGTTTTATTTTATTCACTTATAACAATCCAACTATCAATAATACAACCATTAATTTTAGAGGATGGTTTTACATGCGTGATTCCTTAACTAGATTTCAAAGTGCATCTAATGCAGGACACAATTTATTATATCTTCCAGTTCATCTTACTATGGAATCATTTCTGAACAAATTGAATTTCAGCTATAATCGTGGCATACAAATTATACTTGACAGCCATTGTAGACCTCACTCATTATCCATTACTTCTAAAATGTAGGCATTTCCTTGTTACGTCTGACGGTATCGACTTTGTCAAGTTCCACCATAATATTTGTCGGGTAGAAGAACACAATAAAACATAAATAATGTCCCATAGATTTGTGATATAACTTAACCATGGTCCATTATTTAAACCATATATAATTACTGCCTTTGTTAAGAAAATTACATATTAGTCATTTAATATAAATGCTTTCTTGTGCTACTTGTGCTATTACAACACAAGAGATAAATAAATCAAACACAGTATATTATTTATCACAATATGATTTGATTAACAAACAAGTCAGCTATGTTATCACGTTTAATGCTTCAGTCGCTGTTGTTCAGATCAAACCTATAGTAAAGAATAAGCATCGACCCAAAATAACATGTCAGACTTCCAATTATCTATCAATACTAATGTTAAGGAGTGTTTTTCTTGAATGATTATTTTCTAATATGATGCCGTGCGCAGTGTTTATCGTCCAAGCCGGTTCATGTCATAGACTTTTATCGAAGATTCAGAAACTGACCATGGTTTTTGCCGCGACGATTGAAGGAGATAATTTGGTCGAAACCATAGAACTAAATGGTTAGCCGGTTAAAGTTCAATTGGACAACGGTGTGAAATGCAACGTGCTTCCGCTATCTCTTGTTAATCAGATAACAAAGAATTCCGAGTTCCGTACGCAGGATGTTCCACTCCGTTCGTACTCTAGTCATATTATTGAAATTATCGGTATTATTGATTTTGAATGTAAATACAAAAAGGTTTTCTATGGCATAAAGTTTTACGTACGTGCAACCGGTAAAAGATGCCAAAACATGTTTTAAAACATGTACACTCGATATTAAAAGAAAGAAACATCAAAAGTAGTAGTACCTGTTCGTCCAGGCCAAAATTTACGGTGATCTAGGTTTAGGCTGCTTTGCTAGAAAGCATACAATCCGTATGGAAAATATACGCATGTCGTTCTTACATTGCGAAATATTCAAATTGCGTTAAAAGACTTTATCAAAGAGTAGTTAAACCGCATGGAAATCTTAGACGTTATCATTAAACAAAAAGAACACCAATTGAATGGGTCAATTCTTTAGTGACAAATTAAATCCAATGGTTAAGTAGGAATTCGCATCGATTCCTCGTGGTCTTTATAAGGCTATACTCCGAGAGAACTATCCCCTTAGAACCATTGAATGCAAAAGTGTTCTTAAAACTAGATGCTACTAGTGGATTCTGAAAGAACAGTCCAAAGCTGTGCATATTTAACACACCGTTAGGAAGGTATATAGGTTTACGCGACTTTCGTTTGGTACAAAATCTTTCAAAAGATTGTATCACAGAGGGTATTTATATAGACCGTGATGGACGCTACGCAAGAAACGAGCTTTCAGAAACTAGGAGAGATGTTCATAAACACGCATATGCTTCAGTATTATGACCCTAACAAGCCATTGATACCTAATGTAGACGCGAGCTCAAAGGGCCAAGTTGCAGTGTTGTTATCGATCTCGCGTATGCATCACGTGCTCTGACTCAGATGCAACAAAATGATACCCGCAAATCGAAAAGGTAACATTAGTGATCGTATATGGTTGCAACAAATTTCACGAATATGTGTATGACAGAACAGTAAATATCGAGACGGACCATAAGCCATTACAACCCCTTATACAAGACTCGACCAAGATTCCAAAGACTTTTTATATCTTTAGACTTAAAAGTTGCTTATAAGCCTGGAAATGAAATGAATTTGGCTGATCATCTCAGCAGATCCTACTTACAGGATACCAAGGAAGTTTTAATTCCTGATAATCACGTAAACGATATCAATCGACATTCACATTTGATTATCTGTAATGTATAAGTTTCAAAAGGAAACTGCCAATGATGACCATCTACAAGAATTTCAATATGTTATATTTGACCCGGGATATTTGAAGGATGGCCTTAAATGAAATCTGATCTTTCGAACTCGCTAAGACCGCACTGGACATATCGAGATGGGCTGTTATTTAAATACCACACCTGACAGCATGTGAAGGATGGTCATTACAAAGACATTTGTTAAGCAAAAATTTAATTAACCTCAGATAAAAGAGTCCACAGAGTATTACTATTAAAATTCGGATTCGATGAAACAGTGAAATTCCGGATATAACACTAAGTGATCTAACTTTGTAAAGGAATTGCCACTTTCGGTTATTTCAGGTATGTACGAACGATCACGACACTTAACTTGACATGTTAAAGCAAGCATCAACAGTGAAGTATAAAGATAAATCTTTCATGGCTGTATCCAAATAATAAGCAACTTTATGCGATGCGTATAAATTGTGTATGAGTGAATGTGACAGTTAAAAAACTTGGGATTTCTTTTAAACTGTAACGTTTTATAACATTACAAATGTCTTTGTATAAACAAAATAAAAAAAAGGAGATTTATTCGAATCTAATATTCTTAGTGCTCCTGTGAATAAAAAAAAAACAATTCCGAGAGTTTCGCTTTTCCCCAAAGTGCTTAGGCGAAAAAATATAAGGAAATATAACCATGCAAAATGAAAAGTCAATGCAAACATCAGAATCAGCAGTAATAATAAACGTTAAAGTCATTCTGGAGTTAGACGGCTGACATTGGTTAAGTAAATGTTATATTTCTAAAAATGGGAATAATGTATATGCAACCATCGGTAACCATCAAAAGTCCTTATTTGTCATAGGGATTTAAGATTGTTCATACTCTCCAAATCATGACAGAAAAAAATGTAATTATTTTATTCTGTCATCTATCAGATAGTGGAATCAGCTACCATAAAGTATTAAAGACAGTGCCTCTGTTCCAGCTTTCAAATATATTTTAAAATCTGACAATATTTGGAAACTCTCATATTATTACATTTGAAGTAATGTCCAGGACGAAAACATAATGGTTATATAAAATTTTGGCTGCTATGTTATAAAAACTACCTGCAACATTTTTTTTCCTATAAATGATAGATAATTGTTCTTAATGACTGTAAGACTGCAAGATGACAAAGTGGTTCTCTCTTTTTATATCTGTTTTCTTTTTGCAGTGTCAGTCGTACAAGGATGATTTCGGGTGACATGTTACCAGCCTTGAAGTTCGGGCGCCATGTCACCAGCCTGGAAGTTCGGTTGTTACCTTAGCATTGATGTTAACGGTAAACAGACAAAAAATGGACGCTTTCGGAAATTTGAAATATATAATATTTTACACGGAATGAAAAAATCGGAACTGAAGCTATTCGAGACGATAATTTACTGTGTTTATATAGAAAAATCGAACTTTATTTTTGTCCAAGATTTTGAAATGAAAGAAATAAGATCCTGTCATTAAACTATATCCTTGTTAATGAAGAGGAATGTCATGTAAATGCAATACTAGTCGCCTTAGATGTCAGAGTTAATTAGCTTTGGCTTGGTATGTTTTATGATTGAGCAGGATTTTAGGAATCTTGTATATGCTTAATGAATGCAGGTTTATGTGACAAAGATAATTGAACGGATAAAATCTGTGTAGAACAAAAAAAACTAGTATAAGGGATTAGTAAAAGTGTGGTGACAAAACAAATAATCATGATGTTTAAGATTTAAGTGAACGTAAGATTTTTAGTAAACGGTTAAAATTTTTAATTTATGGTTTTGTGCAAATGATAGCCAGTCAGGTAGTGACATAGTCCTAAAATTAATAACTTTATTGTAGTTTAGCGACGAGCACTCCACGATCCATCTTTCCTAAATTAGGTTATGTCTTATTCTTTCCTTCTGAAGATTGTGGTCTTGTAGTTAGTAGTCTACCTGTATTGGGTTTTATTTGTATGTTTATTACATTATATGGAAACGGAATAGAGAAAGGGGAAGTTTTGGTACCCATAAACTGGTTTAACCCTACCACTAGCTCTTGCTATTGCCGGTACCAAGTCCAGCTATCCCGAGTTCCTATCGCTATCTATGTATGTCTTTTTTCATTTTATTGTTTTTCTTCTGCAGTTCTATGATGGATTGTGGCATATGAGTAAGTATTTCCTGTTATCTTTTCTATATTTATTGACTTCATGTTTTCTGATCTTCTAGCAACTAAATGGTTTTCTTTGTCAATATTTTAAATAAAGTGTACGCTGACTGGCGGAGGGGATAGAAAACCGTTTTAGTTTACCATGTACTGAGTTCCTAAGCTTCACAAGAATCCCTTCAGACATCGTTTTATTTCGGCATTTAGTAAGTGTTCAACTATTAATTTATCAACCCATTTACCTAGTTCACTTACTTGTATAAAGGAGTTGGTTATTAAATACTGTGAAAAAAAAACTTATCAAACTCTTGCAGTGTGAAAAATTCTATTGAAGTTTTAAATAAACTACAATAAATTCAGAATTGACAGTTATGATTTATCCACATTTTAAACAACCCTTCCACATAATTTGATTAAATCCAAATTGGGAGGACTTATTAGGGTGTCTGCAGGGGATTAATTTCCTATTATATAATTTTGTGAAATTTTATGTCTAGAAACATAATTGTATTATTGTTCAAAATATAAATTATATGCATTTAAGCAAAAAAACTGAAATTGAAAATTTAAGGATTTTACAAATAAAGGATACGGAAAATGACTATATGAGTGGATAAATTTCAAAATTTATTATAGATTTTGTTTGTACTTTGCATGTGTTATAAACTTAATATATTGTTAAAATATAAAAAAAACAAAAGTTGGGGGTTACCGTTGAAATAAGCGAGATAAATTGTGAAATGCTGATTTCTCTTGTGATATCTATATGAAATTATTTTATCAAATTATCCCCTTGCTTAATTTCTGTGTTCTGTATATCCATCTACAGATTTTAAGCACAAGTGTTTTTGTACACCTTTTTGTAATGAAAGTTTTGAAAAATTGATTAGGAATAAAAATTCTAAATATTTAGAACTTTATTTACATTTTAAATATCTATTTTGTTAAATTTCTAAATGTATGAAACCTAAATGAACAAGTTTAAAATAAAAATGGCGGAATAATACCACGGAGACACTTTAAATGCTTGTTTTTTAATTTTCTGATCTGCAGTTCATTTATTATAACAAAAAATAAGGATTCTCCTCTAATAATTGCTACAATAATCGTTGTTCCTGGACATGTGATGATATGATGATATGCACTCAATTTTTAGCTTGACAACATTTTTGTTTGTTTTGGCAACACCATTTATCAACAGGTCATAGGTATTCCCATGGGTACAAATTGTGCACCTCTCATTGGAGATCTTTTCCTGTCTGTTACGAAGGAGACTTCATGAGAAAAACTTCAAAACAGAACCAAAACAGTGATAAACTTATTTCTGTTTTCAATGATAGCAGCATGTGTATTGACGATATCCTTACTTTTGACAATCCGCAGTTTTTAGATTTTGTAGACATCATTTACCCAAAAGAAGTTAAATAAAGCCAACCATGATTCCAAATACTGCTCTTTTCTGGGTCTAACTATCATGATTGACTCTGGTAAAATAAGAGCTAAAATATTTGATAAAGGGATAATTTTGATTTCACTTTTTCTAATTTCACGTTTCTTTATGGCGACATTCCTCTATAGCTCCGTCCTACGGAGTGTAAATTTCTCAACTATCACGATTCACGCGCGTTTGTTCTACTCTTGACGATATCGATGTACGTAATCTCACGATTCACGCGCGTTTGTTCTACTTTTGACGATATCAATGTGCGTAATCTTACTATTACAGCCAAACTTTTGCAACAGGATGATAGATTTCATAAGTTATTGAATTCATTTAAGAAGTTTCATGATGTAGAGGAATACGCCAGAAAATGGATTAAACGTGAACAAGATGAAGACCTTGATTCTCTTTCGGAGTGGATTAAGGCTGTGAGGTCCATGATTCTTAAAAGAATTAGTCAGCTACGAGGGTCAATGAGAACTAAAGCATAATCCATTTTCCAAAATGCCGATGTTGCCAGATACTTGTCCTCCATTCATGACAAATATGTTGTTGTTTCGGCAGATAAGGCCCCTAATAACATCATTTTCATATGTAAAAATTATTACATCGAATGTTTAAAGAAAGAACTAGGCATTGGTAACTCCCAGGGCAATCCAACATACACACCTACTACTCTGTCTAAGGAGGAGATATTACAGAACCATAAATCTGTTTTGCTTTCCTTTGGAATTTCGACCAGAGATGAAGACATCGATCTTCCTTCCTTGTACTGGTTACCAAAGTTACACAAATGCCCATACAAACAACAATACATCGCTGGATCTGCAAAATGTTCCACAAAACCTCTTTCTAAGCTTTTAACCTCCATCTTGACAGCCGTAAAAGAGGGCCTTCAGAAATACTGTGATACTAGCTTTTCAAGAAGTGGTGTAATTGAAATGTGGATATTAAATAACTCTAAAGATCTGCTTGACATCCTGAAATCTAGATCATTATTGCATTGCAACAGCATTAAAACATTTGACGTCTCCACACTTTATACTACCATTCCTCATGAACAACTGAAATCTCGGCTGAAAGATATAATTCATAGATGTTTCTCCCGTAAGAACGGCGAACGAAGATATACGTACATTGTCATAGGCAGAGAACAAGCATACTTTGTGAAATATGACTCAGAATCACAGAAAAAATACAGAGAGGAAGAAGTGATAAAAACGTTAGAGTTTTTGATCGACAATATATTTATCCAGTTTGGAGGACTTGTTTTTCAACAGATCATTGGAATTCCAATAGGCACAAATTGTGCACCTCTTTTAGCCGATTTCTTTCTACACTTTGATGAGGCTGAATTCATTGAAGGGCTTCTTCAAAATAAAGACAAAAAACTGGTACAGTCCTTTAATTTCAGCTTCCGTTATATAGATGATATTTTATCACTAAACAACCCTCGCTTTGGTGATTTTCTTCATCTTATTTATCCAAAAGAGCTTGAAATTGAGGATACTACAGATACTTCCACATCGGCTTCGTTCCTTGACCTTCATCTTGAAATTGACAACAGAGGTACATTCCAAACTAGCCTGTATGACAAACGCGATGACTTCACTTTTCCAATAGTCAACTTCCCTTTTCTTTGTAGCAACATTCCAAAAGCACCAGCATATGGAGTTGACATCTCACAACTCATTCGCTACTCAAGGGCTTGTGGTCGTTACGGTGACTTCCTTGACAGAGCTCAGTTGCTTACAAATAGACTACTTAAGCAAGTGTACGTTACCAAAAACATAAAGTCATCACTACAGAAGTTTTACGGTCGACATCACGATCTTGTGGAACACTATGGGATATCTGTTTCCCAGATGACAACAGATCTTTCCCTCTGCAACTAAAGTTTGTTTTTCCTCTATCGGATTTAACTTTACTACCGGATTTGACATGTTCAACACGGCGGGTGTCTTATAAGAAGCAGGAGATGCTTACTCTACCGGTACACCTGATCTCACCCATGGTTTTTATTGGGTCCGTGTTATTCATCTGTATGTGTGTCTTCATTTTTCTTTTTTTTGTCCCGTACTTAAGTGGTGTCCTTGTTTCTTAGTGTGTCCGATGTTGCCATTGTCCATGCATTGTTCGTTCTTTTGATTGACAGTTCGGATCTCACTTACTTTCATACTAGATATGAACATTAGATGTGACGTTACTACCAAACAGCGTATTACTAAGGGTATTTCTAATCCTCATTTTTACGGAAACTTTGATAAGAAAGCCAGAAACTTATTAATTAAAGATCCAGAAAATCTTGGAAGTAACTTGCATTCATACGTAATAGTGAAGATCGACAAGATACTCTGCTTGCATCTGAGATCTAGTGAACTGAAAATTTTAGACACATGCTGGCCTCTAACTGATACTGCCGATGTCTACTGAAATATATGATGATTCTTGACACAACCTTTCGGGAAGTTTTGAGTTTGGTTTTTCTTCCTTAATGCAACAGTGTTTTACATGTAGATTATGGTCCTTGAGCTAGCAGTCAATTTAGCGGCGAACACCGCCTGACTCATCTTTCAAAATTTCGTAGTGTCATTTTCCCTCTTTTCAAGGTTGTGGTCATATAGTAAGAGGTCTACCGGTGTTGGGTTTCATTCGTATGTTTATTATACTATAGCGACAAAGGACAGATAGAAGGGAGGTTTGGGTACCCATAAACCGGTTTAAGCCTACCGCTGGCTTTTGCTACAGTACTGCCGCTACCAAGTCCGGCTGACCTGAGTTTCTATTGTTGTTTATCATTGTCTTTTGTCTTACTTGTTTAAAAATTTTTGTGTAGATCCATCGGAGATCGTGATGTAATTGTAATTTTCAGCCATTGTAGATGTTTCCTGTTATCCATTTATTTCACATTTACAATTATATCGAGTATCACAGTACGTCATTGATAGTCTTGCCATTACATTGTGTAAAAATATATTTGTCTTCTTTATGACATAATGAAATGCCATTTTGAAAGCCCTTCATTGGTTTAAGAAATTCAAATTCTCAAATTCGTTTTTGTTTAATAGAATATGCAAACCCTTTACCGTCGGCGATGTCTGCCGGAGACAGATTTCTTTTACTAATGGAAGATAGTCCACAGAGTAAAAATAGAGTTTTACATCTCATTAAAAGCAGTGCATTAAATTTTCAAAAATATTTGCAAGTCGGCAGACATGTGCTTCGTGTTGGTTCCTATTATTCAGTTTGCTGTACTTAAATAGAAATTCGTATCTATGCGAAGTTTTACTTCGAAAGACGGTAGTTCTTGGAAAACTAAAGTAATACTTCTACAAATAGAAGACCATGCAGCATATTTTGCCAATGTCCGTCTACCAACAAAAGGTAACTTTGAACATGACAGTTTGATATTCTGCATTAATTTTACGAAAGAAATATATTCTGCATATTTAGATACATTTATATTTGAACATTTATCTTTTTTTCAATTGCGTTAGCAACGAGGCCTGAAAATTTACTTTTTAAAAAGTAATCTTTACCATGATGACAACAATTCCGGCAACATAACTGTGCATTAACAATAAGTTTATACCAATTTTGTTGCTCTTTGTGCTACAAGTCCTCTAAATTTGTTTATTTAAAAACTTGAGATTTGGTTTAATTATTTGAAAAGTAATAGCTATCGTTAGAACTTTAGATGTTACAACAATGGCAGTTCTGAAGTAAAAAGTCGATGGGATATTTATTTTGATATATTTTCATTTTCAAAAAAAAAAATAGACTACAAAAGTTTAGGTTTTAGAATTACTTTATGTTTTGTTAAGTGGATTTACAGCATAAAAGCCAAAACATTTGGTAATAGGTAATGGTAAATGGACAATAAGATGGTTTGGAAGGTCGTAAAATTAGACTAACTTCTCAAAATAACATCTACGTATAAAAAGTATTCAGATAATCGGGATAAACTCCTCCCCTACTGTAATGTGTAATTCACTGACAAATATACTTATAGTTTGTCATTTTGAAAGGAAAAAGTCATAATCAGGACATCTGAATTCTTCTATTTCAAATGTTTTGTCGATAATATGATTGGAATATGAAACAGTATTAAAGGGGGTTCGCTACTCCATATTAAAATAAATAGGATTTCAAATAAATGTGATTTTTTGTTAGAAAATTAAAAAAAGAAGTAATTTAAGCGAAAAAATTGATAGCTTGATGATTCGTTTTTGAGTTATATGTGATTGAAAATTTGGCGGGAAACTGAACTTCTCGGATTTTTCATAGGATTAACATTAGCAAATTTTTACAGAATGCTCATAAAGATGTATAAAATGAAATTATGGGAAAAATTAGGGGGGTCCATGGGCAAAAAATTATAATGCTTTTAAATGGATAAAACCAAAGAATTTTGAAAATCTAACAGAAATCCCAAAACATGAGGAGCGAACCTCCTTAAGAAGTATTTACAATGCCAATTAAAACTAAATCTTAATTTTTAAAACTCAAGATCATAAATGCGTAAATTGACTTCTAACATCCAGATCATACCTGAGAAAAGTTTTGGAAACATCAAATAATAACAAATATTTCCATTAGACATTCAGTCTCAGCCACAGTTAATGATTCCTTTTGTGTTCTTTAAAACTTCCCAACTACAATTTATTCATTGAAAATGTATTGTAAATTGATGGCATTGTATATTTACAGTGTCATGCCTTAGAACATTACAATCGTTCGTCATTACGGAGTAAAAGTAATAATAGTTAGCAATGAAAATGACTATAAAAAGCAACAATAAAAAGAAAAAACCCAATCACAAAATTATATGCAATCAAAATATAAAATAGAGATGAAAAATAAGAAGGCATGAAAAAAAATGACAAAAACTGTCATCGATTCAGTTGTTGAACATCACTGTTTTAACTGAGGAATTCAAATTATGTAATTTCTAGGCATTATTCCAAAAATTAAGTGGCCTTTGAGAGTTTGTGAACATTTACCAATAATGGACTCAAGCATCTTCTCGATATTCGGTTATTGAAAATCCTTTTTTAATTGAGAGGAATTAAATGTACGGTTGCTAGGTATAATTCAAAATATACAGTGTTTTGAGAGTTTTAATGAAATTTTCCAAATTAAAGATCCTCCATTTAAAGCCTTATGTCATTTGTTTAATCCTTCACATGCACTTTTTATAGTGCCTGACATTCCAATAGTTAAACTTGACTTCAAAAATGCACTCTGATTTCAGACTGTCTTCTTTTTGTAAGCATGAATATACAAAACACACCAGAGATGTTGGCTATTCAAGACACAGTGATTCAAGACAACCATTTGATAATTGAATACTCTATAATGATGTTTCTCTTTTTTTAAAGAAATGAACTATCAAATGACAGAAATTAATTAGGTGGAATATCAGCTAGATTCCTGCGTCAGAAAAATCTTAAGGTTCGTTTTGATTAAATAACGTTTAAGAAAATACACTTTTCATATATTTTATACTTTGGGATTGGCTTTGAGTATTAATTGAGACTGTCTTAACGGCTAAATTATTGATAAATGTACATTAAGGGATAACACAAACTCTTCTACATCGAATAAAATACCAATTTAAGATCCAATAAGCCATAAACATCACTTTTATATTGATGTATAGTGTTGTTACTCTAGTTGAAAGCTTGTACACATTGATATGATTAGCATTATACCGGAAAATGTCTCAATATCTATCCTAATGAATTCCTTTTCCATTCTAGTAACAATCATATCCCGGTGTACATTTTTTTCAACTTTGTGTACATTTCTTCTGCAGAAACATCACAATAGTTTATTACTTATACATTAAATTCCTAACAATAATTGTAGAACGTGGAGAATATTTTGGTATGTCATACCAATTGGTTGAAAAGAAGTCAAAGTTAGGTCATGGAATAAACAAACTATGATGAAATCTAAATTCTGAGGTCAACTGGCTTGTAAGAACTAAATCTTGTTATCGAAAATTATCGTTTTATTATCAATAACAGCAACTGTAAATTTATTTTCTGCAAATGTTAATTTCGACAACCTCAAATAATTCAAATTATATCAAATTAAACCAATAAATCAATGCAATCTATTGCAATTTGATGATTTTTTACATTTCTTTGCAGTAAAATTTCTGACAGATCGCCAAATACGTTTTTAAAATATTTTTTAAGTATCTAATAATTATCTACACAAATATCTTTATTTAAGAATACTGCAACCATTCCTTGTATGTGTAGCAAAATAGTAAATGATAATGATTTGATAATTTAATAGTCATTCTCTGTAAGCATAAAAAAAACCTGGAAATAACTTTTTTCTCAATTTTGATGAAATTCACTGAATACATTTATTTTACTCCTCTACCGATGTTATATACCTCAGGTAATTACCTACTGCAGGGACTAATATAAATATAGATGTAAAGTGTACTAGTTTCAACAGAGAAATGCTAAAAAATACGACGATTTACAGGTAAATCTGCCGCGACACCGATTTTTTAAGAAATGTAAATGTTTCAAATCCCTGTTATATTAATCCCAGCCTACTGTAATGAAATTTAGTGTCCAATAAATTGTTGAGCAGTCCAATATCCAGTGGTATTTAAACAAAAGAATGTGAGCTCTCGTTTAGAAAAGATAAAAAAAAGTCGATTACATTGTTTAGGTCTGTTGTTAGGTGCTTTAAAAGTTACTTATAATGTAAAATATTCTACTTTTTCATGTGCATATGACAGACTTCTATATATACAAATGACAAAAAGTTTTTGATTGAATGTACTTTGCATATTTTAGAAGAAAAATGACATTTTTGATAATTTTCCTCTTATAGAGACTTGTGGATCGCACCGTTTCTTATAGCTTGATATTGACCAGAAAAAATATGCTTTTTCTTTAAATAATCATCTTTTCATGTGCCGATTTTCGGCAGGGTACATGTAGCGGTTCAGATACAATAAATTAAAAAAAAGACGATATTTCGCTGTTTTACTTTCCATTTTTGTTTACAAAATCGATTACTACTCACTCATACACGTGGTTTCTTTCAATGAAGACACGCCTCTTTTTCCTGGTCGATACGTAGACTTGACCATTGAACCAATGAAATCTTGGGATGATGATTACCGGGTATAAAAATTAAATGGCGCTGTTTCAGGACAACATAATTTTCTTAGCAACAACGAAAGACCTTTTGGATGACATCGTTTCTTACGCAGTAATCGTCACTAAAGTGGTCTATAAATGATGTATGTTAAAAAATCTATCTGTACATAAAATTTTGTCAGGGTACATGCATTTTAACACCCGATAGCAATTGATTTTTAATAGTCTGTAAATTGAATATTTTTATCACGACAGTTAATTATTTAAGAAATTCTCGTATCAATCCTTCTTGTGGACAATTTAAATCAATTTTTCCCTACAGAGCAAAGGTCTGTTAATTGAATGACGTTTGAACTAAATATTGTATTCGTTTGTTTCTTTTTTTAATGGTTGTTTACTTTCGTCGCCATGCTCTTATTTTGATCAGAAAATCTTATAATCACAGAAGAGCTTTTCTAGAAGGGAGATAATTTTATACCACTAGATTTTCCGCTGTGAGGACATGGTTCTACATTACTTAATGTGTACAAAAATGTTTTATCATAATATCTGTATAATTTTTCACATTAAATGTAATTAATACTTTGTTTTAAAGGAAATTAATGCTTTTTTATAGTGGAAATGTTGGAAAATACCATAAGTGGTTGCCATGGCAACGAAGATGCAATTTCAAGAGTTTTGATGATTTTTTTCTTTACTAGGGAGTAAAATAAATGTTTTCAGTGAATTTCATCAAAAGTGAGAAAAAAGTTATTTCCAGGTTTCTTTGATGCTTACAGAGAATGACTCTTTAATGCTTTTAACTTTATCAATGCAAAATACCAAAGAATACACATAAACAAATGGTGAATTCAAAAGTCTACCCCTGTTCTCCTCAATCACACTCAAACAAATGATTCCATCCCATTGCTTTGAAGTTCTATTACCATTTTAACAACATAACACCTGTCCATAAAATAGTTCAATGAGATCAATTTGTAATAACACAATTATTCAATTACCGCAACTGTTCAATGCCAATCTACCAACAATGTATCGACTTTGGAGGTAGACTTTGTATTCAAGTTACACGAAAAAGTGCCAAAACATTGTTGTTAGCATCTTACTATTCGAAAGAGATAAAAGTATTTCGATATTTTTACAGCTGCTTTATAATCTGACATATATATTTGTGTAGTTACATACATTTTTTTGTTTACTTTGGAAGTCATTTTTCTAACAATTAGAGACATATCACGGGACAACTGACAAACCAGAAAATGTTAAACTCCTATTTTATGCTTGTTATTCTAAGTTGTTTTGAGAAAACATATTATAAATATGGCACATATCAACAGTATTGAATGAAACATTGTATGTGAAAAACGCGTTTAAAGCCTTTTCTTGCATGTGACAGATTTTTTTACATACCGGTCTCAATATCAATTAGTTTCAACAGATAGCAATTTCGACTACTTATATTCAAATCAACCCCATTTGGAAGTCTACCAATCGAAATATATGTAAAAGCTGATCAATAAATAACCAATAACAAAATACCGAGGTTACAATATGATGTAAATGATAAGTTGTGAGTCTCCCATGTGTCGCCTGAACACAAACTTCTAAATTGTTAGACAGGGAGTAGACCTGAATTCGATAAGCGCATTATGGGACCCATGCTAATTTCATATCCAAAAATTCAAGTAGATATAATTTGTAGTTACTCAGAAAAGTGTTATGAAAATTGTTACCATTGATAGAATTAAATGTAAATATTAAATGTCGGTAAACAGGAAGTAGACCAGAATTCGATGAGTGCATTATGGAACCCCATACCACAGGCATATACAAAATTTCCATACTAAATTTCCAGTAAATGTAATTTGTAGTTACTTTGAAAAGTGTTTCGAGAATTTTAACCATTGATAGTATTGGTTGGAAATATTCCTTGTCGATAAACAGGAAGTAGGTATCTGACAGACCTGAATTCCATCAGTGCAATTTTTTAACCCCATGATAAAGTCATATACAAAATCTAAAATGGCTGTGATTTGTAGTAAGTCAGAAGAGTGTTACGAAACTTCTAACTATTTACAATATTAGTTGAAAATATTTCATGTCGGTAAACAGGAAGTAGATGTCCGACATACTTGAATTCGATAAGCGCTTTATAGAACCCCATACTTAAGTCAAATACAAAATTTACAGTAGATGTAGGTACTAAGAAAAGTGTTATGAAAATTCTAACCATAGATAGTATTAGTAAAAAATATTCATGTAGGTAAACAAGAAGATGCCCGAAAGACCTTATTCGATAAGCACAAAATGTAACCCCATACTGAAACTACATACAAATTGTGAAGTGGCTGTGATTTGTAGTTACTGAGAAAAGTGTTACGAAAAAGTGGGACGGTCAACGTCGAGGACGACGACGCAGGAAGACTAAAGTGATCCCTATATGTCGCGACACCCATAAACCGATTTTCTTTTTTGTTTTAATTTTAAATTTACAATATCAAAATTCAAGAAGGTTTTGTTTAAAACTAATGAGTATCTGATGTCTGATGTTGCCTTTTCTATTATATGTTGGCAATTTGTTCTCTGTCGCCTCTAATACATATTTCTGAATTTTCGAATGTTCTGCATGCAAGAGTCATACGTTGTCGAAATTGCCATTCGCAAAAACCATAAATTCACAATAAATTTGGTATCTGTAGTTACATGGTACTCAAAACTTAAAATGTTATGACGATCAAGTTGTTTTCAAGAAACAGGAAGTTTATGACTTTAAAGCATTTCATTAAGGATTATCCGAGTGATAAAAATATAGCTCGGAATCATAAGGTAAATGCATATAAAGCGCTCAAAATAGATGTAATACACATAAAGCAACACGGAAATGGTATTGACATTGTTCATAGGAACACGTTTCGGGGTGAGAAAGGTTGCATGAAGATTTGTACAGGTATGCTGGCCTCTCACTAATACTGCAGATGTCTATCGAAATCCATGATAATTCCTTATTAAATACTTCGGGAAGTTTGGAATTTGACTTTTCTTCTGTAGTGCGGTAGTGTATTATCTGCAGACTAGGCTCTTTGGGCTAGCCGGCAGTTTAGAGGCGAGCATCCTTTGACCCATTTTTCTAAATTACGTTTTGTCTCATTCTTTCCCTCACAAAATTGTGGTCTTTGAGTTAGTAGTTTACCCGTATTTGGTTATATTTGTATGTTTATTATACTATAGGGAAACGGGATGGAAAAGGGGGTTTAGGATACCCATAAACCGGTTTGCCCTTACCCCTAGCTCTTGCTAGTGTCGGTACCAAGCCCCGTTATCCCGAGTTCCTATCGTTGTCTACGTTTGTCTTTTGTCTTTTTATTGGTGTTTTTTTTGTGCAGTTCCCTGGTGGATTGTGGCATGTGATTGTAATTTTCGTTTCCTGTTATCTTCTGCAGATTAATAGTAAGCGTCCCCTGTTATGCACGTACATCCGTCATATGAGATACGATAAGATGCTAGGTTGTTGACCAACTCGTGATGGTGACCATAGAAACATTTGACAGACAGACTCTACTACTCTACTAACAATTCAATTACAGGGGAAGGTCCATGATTTGAAGGTAGAGAGGCGCAAGTTCAAAAAATAGAAGAGCGTAGGGAGAGACAAAATTAAGTAGACACATATTGGCCAAAACCCCATTCTCGCCTGAATAAGTGCTTATTGATATTTGTTGTATATCCATAACATGCGGAGGAGTGTGATTGACGTGACCCTTAAACTGCTCAGTCGCAAACTAAGTTTAACTTTAATTACCTCTCAATCTTTATTACTGGAAATTTGCATTAGTCAAACAGAGTTATCTTGACACAGCTAACGAGGGATTGCAAACTGGGAAAAAAACAAGATTTCTTTAAATGATAATTAGCGTTTCTTCTGTTGCATCAATGATACATTGAAGTTCGTGTTATTAGATTTGTAGATATTTTATCTTCACAGTCAGTTTCAGTGGATGTCGGTTTCATGTATATCAAATTGTAAATTACATAATTATATAATGGATGTATTTATGGCACATGAGATAAATCAGACTGTAATTTCAATTTTAGAACATATCAAAAATCTTAAGGGACCAAAGTATAAAAAAATAACTACTTTCAAAATACTTTGATTTGCGACAGATCTTTACTAATTGTTCTGTAAATTGGACTAATAACAAAATTACCAAACAGAATTGTCAAGAGACAAAGTCTGAAAGGCAAATGAACAAAGCTTGTACAAACCAACCGGATAAATTGTCAACCACAATGGTCCTGACTTGGTACAGGCATTTCAAAAGAAAAGGTTGGTTAAACCGGTTATATGTCACGCCAAACCTCCAATTCCATTGCAATAGTGTTCGGTAGCAACTCAACAGCAACTGCTATTGAAAGGTACAGGCATTTCAAAAGAAAAGATGGGTTAAACCGGTTACATGCCACGCCAAATCTCCCATTCTATATTGATATTGTTTGGTAGCAACTCATCAACAATTGCTATTGAAAGGTCGTAGACAGTAAAAGTAATGTTCATTCCAGTATTAGTGAAGTATAAGTGAAAAATGAATTTTGAATCAGAGTTCGTAGCAAAACTTTAAATAATCCCTGAAGGGACTGATATCTTTTAAAGAACTTTTTAATGGTTGTATTGGTCCTCATTTACTTGAAGCCGTCATTAATAAAGCGGTCACGGAGATAACTATTTCTAATGAGAAAGTTTGTATATCTCGCGTAACGAATCAACTGTGAAACGTTCACTCCGTAAGCTGGAGAACTTGGAATATAACTGTCCCTTTTATCGTACTTTGATTATTCAAGAAGCAAGTCCAAAAGAGATGTACATATCTAGCACTAGTGTTTCTATCGTTTCCTTTATCTCTAGTTCTGGAGGATACATTTGTTATCAAATTCTCGAACCATTAAGCTCCAATCAATAATTAAAGAGCCATGTTGTTTGTAATTTCTATTTTCCAGTTTGTCAGTTTGAATTTTGTTATATATGGTCTCCTTTAGTGTTACTCCTGTATTTTTGAACCTCTTTACTTCAGAATTTTCCATTCCGAACGTTGATTTGGTTTTTGGTATGTCTAGGATATATCCAATTGAAAGAGAGTAAAAATCAATAAAGTCAGAAGCAGAAGGCCACATTTTTGTACTAATATGAATTCAACCTACTTACTGAAAGACTAGCCAACAAATCAGAAATATTGTCCTTTTTTCATCTTTTTTTTTAAATAATGAAGAACTTTTGATTAATTCGTTTTCTTTTTTAACCGTACTTTTGAGCATTGAACTTCGCTATTTCAATTTATCTATAATCATTTGCTCTTTCACTTTCTCATTTTTTTGTAATCATTTAATATATTATACGTATTTTCTTCTTTGGCTTATTATTATTATTATTATTTGCAAGAGACACACACAGTTATCACAAGTGTATTCAAGCTGGCATTGAATCTTTTGTTAGACAATATTTTTGTTCGTGTTTGCAAATTATCAACAGGTCATTGGAATTGCCATGGGTACAAATCGCGCACCTCTCCTTGCAGATCTTTTTTCTCTTCTTTTACGAATGAGACTTTATATAACATCGAACCGTACAAAACAGCGATAAATTAATTCCATTTGTCAATGATAGCAGCAGGTATATTGACGATAAACTTACTATTGACAATCCCCAGTTTTTAGATTATGTCTACCTCATCTGCACACAAGAGCTGAAATTTAATCAAGCAAATAATTATTCTAAATACTGCCCTTTTCTGAATCTAATAATCATCATTGACTCTGATAAAATTGAAAAAAAAATATTTAAAAAGGGATTATTTCGATTTCACTATTACTAATTTCCCCCTTTCTTTACTGCTACGTTCCTCTAGCTCCACCCTAGTTGGTGTATATAACTCAACTAGTACGATCTGCACGCGTCTGTTCTACTTTTACCGACTTTAATGAGCGTAACCTTAATTTCACATTTAAACTTTTAAACAAGGTTACAGATTTAATGAAACACTAAACTCATTTTAGAAGTTTTACAGACGATATCAACAGTTAATATTCGAAGTATGACATAACTCACAAACAGCTTATTACTAAACACATCTCTCAAACATTGCATTTGCAGAAATGTTGTGAAAAATGTCAAAATCTGATAAAGAATCCAGAATAACTGGGACGTAACTTACATTATTTTCATAATAGGGGATATTGACATGATTTTCTTTTTTTTACCAAAACCTTCGGGAAGAGTTTGATTTTTTTTTCTTCCGTAGTGCAACAGTATTTTACCAGCAGACTAGCCTCCTTGAACTACACGGCAGTTTTACGGAGACCGACCATCTTTCAAAATTACGTCTAATCTTATTCTTTCCTTTTCAAGATAGTCGTCTTGGAGTAAGTTGTCTACCTGTGTTGGGTTCTATTTGTATGTTTAATATACTGCAGGGAAACGGGTTCGAGAAAAGGACCGTACGGGTACCCCTTAACTGGTTTAACCCTAAGTCTAGCTTTTGTTAGTGCCGGTAAGAAGACTGGCTATCTGGTTCCTATCGTTGTTTATTTTATTTTATTTTATTTTTTTTTTTTTATTTTATTTTATTTTTTTTTTTGCCGTTTTATTCTCGTGCAGTACCTTGGTGGATTGTGGCATATCATTGTGATTTTCGGCAACTGTAGCTGTTTCCTGTTATCTTTTCTTTTGAATTGTACTGTAACATCTAACATATAAAATTTTC
>MJUU01032383.1:13766-27400 GCA_002080025.1 Modiolus philippinarum
CAACCGTCCAACTGCCAGTGAAAAGTCCGGCATTGTCACAGTCGTCATATGTCAGTTCGGTAATCAACTCTGTTTATACACAAAGATATATATTGTCATCTGTGAAACAGAAACTTCTGTAGTGAAAATTGCAACAGTGACTGAACATACCCCTGATGAACAAGTTTTTGAGACGGTAATTTCGCTCTGTTGACAAAATCGCTGTATAAACTACAAACACGGCAGCGTATGAGTTGTGAAAAGATGACACCGTATACCGGAGATGTGGGAATATTACTGCTCAAAAACGGAAAGTGCACTATTGAAAAATCATAACGCTTGTCTAACATACAGAGTTGGAAGACTAATTGTTTTTGGTGAGTTTTTTTTCTTCTTTTTTTTTGTCTTATTGTTATTTATTGTTATTTGACTTATTGTTTTGTTGCGTTTCCTGTAATCATTCTTCATTTCTTTCTTTATTCTCGTTCTGTGAACTTGTCCGAAGCAGATCTTGGAGACAAGAAGACATAGAGCATTGGAACTTTGTCAGATGTAAGAACATTTTGAAGCTAGACAAGATATTCCAAGAGGCTGTATCGCTCACCAGGACCATAGAATCCAACGCCGAAACTACCGGTCAAATTATAACCAAACTTAGTCACAATGTTCCTGAGATGATCCGAATGCTGTCAGGTCAATTCCTCATCCAAAATGACCGCCAGATAGGATCATAGTTTTAATACTTACAGCAGTTTAGAAAATAAAAATTTCTAGAAAACGTCGAATGCAGATATACATATCAATATTGTATGCCTAAAAATAGTTTCATGCATATTCTGGAATACTAGCAGTAATCTTATGGTACCCTTGGAACACCAGCATTCCTGTCTTTACCATCAAGTCGGACACATCTCCGCAAAAATTCTTAGTTGTTTATCCTTATCTTTATGGTCTACTTAAAACCTGTACGTTCAGTTGATCCTTCATGCTTGACAGATTTTGATGAAATAATACTATGTGAAGGACAGAAAATCAAATAAACTTATAATTCACATAACAGGGTCTGCTGTTCATATTTCTCGTCTTAAGGTTTCCAAATAACCAGTTGCCACTCCCGATTACCTTCGTACAGGGTGTTATTTCGTCTTTCGTGTATCTAATTCAAAAAATGTGGATCGTAATGCAAGGCAATACTAAACTCCCCTACCAGCGAAATAATTCTTTGTTATACCAGCAAAAATAGTTAAACGAAAAAGTTTTCAGAGTGATAGGCAAACAATCTGTCAAAATCAGTAGACCAGATCAAAGCTTGATCTTGATCTTTTAGACTCACATAGCAAATATTAGCTAAATATCGGGAACAGTTAAGGAAAAGTCTGGAAATCTTATATTTTAACACAATTTTCTAAACTCTGTCACAATACAATGGACCAGAAACCCAACCTAAAATAGATTTGCAACTCAAAGTGGTAGACTCGCATAGCATAGAATAAGCTTAATATCTGGAAGGCTTTGGAAAAAAGTCCAGAAAACCTATAATTTACCAAAATTTTTCAAGGTGCATAACTCCGCCAAATATCAATGGACCGGAGCTTAACTCAAACTTTATTTATAACTCATGGTGATAGACTCAAAGAGCAAATATCATCTTAATATTTCGAATAGTTTTAACAGGTCCTGAAAACCTGTATTTTACAAAATTTTCCAAGTCCAAGGCCCATAACTCTGTCAACAATCAATGAACCCTAACCAACTCAAACATGACCTGTTACCAATATTGGTTGACTAAATAAAAGTGACAGCAAAAGTCCGAATCAATCAAAGGGTGAGACTAGTAAGGAAAATCCGTATAAATTACGACAGAATCAAGGAAACACAACCCAACACAGAACATTTTAGGCAAGCCGTCATATTCCCGACTTGGAACAGAAATAAAATGGTGGCATCAACCTCCCGCTTATATGACGACTAACTATAGCGTCTGTGTGCCCATATTGTGTTAAATGCAAAAGTCATAATATTGTCAAAACATTGAATTTTTTCACACAGGGGAAACGTTTTTGTCGTTCAATGTACAAGCCTTCTCTCATGAAACAGGTAAAATGTGTTTGTCGTTCGATGCACAAATCACACCAAAGTGGATTAAAGACAAACTTCAAAGTAGAAGCCAAAACTTAAACAAAACCGTGTTCAATAAAATTGGAAATTGAAATTGAATATTTATCAATCAAATCTGGATATCGTCCAAAAAATTTCTTGAGAAAAACAATTAATCTGCATTTTTCGAAGCCCTGATTTAAAAGCTTACGAATTAAACATCTGTGTCGTTGCAAAAAATCTTGATGGTGACTACATGCTCCAGCGTAACGGATTAATTGCGAAATATGTACTCCATACGCTGGGGAAGACGGAATATTACTGTCGAGGTATGGTAAGTTTACAATATCAAAACTTAAATCGTCTCTTTTGTCATAAATTCGTGTGCTGAGGTTGCCACTGTCGTCAAACTCCAAAATCTAAAAACGAAACAGAATGGTCAGTGTCTGTAGTCTCCTTTATTTCAAGTTCTAGTGGATATATTAATGGAATATAGTCGGCAAATTTACTATTATTAAGCGACAAGACATCAATATATCTGTATAAGTAATTAAAAGATCTAGCCTCTTTAATTTTCTTTGTTTGACCAAATTTTGCAGAAATTCTGTTCCGTAAGTGAACAAAAACAGGTCGGCTAAGAGAGGAGCACAATTCGTACCCATTGGAATGTTGGAATATCTTGCCTCCGAATTGGACAAATGTGTTGTCAATGAGAAATTCCAGCATGCTGATCACCTGTTCTTCAGTGTAGTATTGTGTGTTACCCTTTCGTACTTTGTTAGTAAAGTAGGTAGATATATATGCTAAGGCTATATATTTAAACTCTGTCCTTTTTTGTAAGTAAATGAGTTCTTGATAAGATCAATCAAACGACTTTTCAATTTTGAATGGGAAGAGTAGTAAAGAGTGTAGAAAAATCGAATGTTTTCAATGAGTGGATCGTTGAAAGTGACCGGGATTTCATGTTTTTCAGAAAAACTTTTGAATTTTTGAGTATCCACATATGATTGATGCTACTACGTGAGTAAACAGTATCACAGTATTTTTGCTGGCCTTCTTTCACAACAGTCAAAATCTTAGTTAGGATAATGGACAGTTCTTTAGTAGAACAATTAGAAGAGCCGGCAATGTACCGTTCGTCGCTTGAAAATTGTAATGTTACATCTCCATTTTTTTACTTTTCGGGAAAACGTGTTTGAAAAAAATGAAGTTTTTATTTTTGATATTCCAAATAAAATGTAAACAATAACTGTTTAAATGCGTTTATTGGTGTTAAAATACTACGATTCATGTGTTTTTGTCATACAAATTGTCACAGGAACCGCACTGGAGTTATAACAGTGTAAGATATTTATTGTCAATATGCTATAAATATTATAGTGATAAGTGGATATGTAACAGTTTAACTCTAGAAATCGTCATTTGTTTTGATTACTAATTGTTCCTAAAATTTTACTTTTCAAACTGTGGAATGTGTCTCTGAGTGACAAGTACATCAGTATCAGTCAATAACAAAATAAAGAACACTAATTGTTTAACCACAAACTTTGAAGGAAAAGAAATTCATAATCTCATTCCAGAGAAATAAAAATTATAGTAAATTATATTTCAGTTGGTGAAAAATGATCCTTTCCTGGGAACAAAGACCGTCAAAATAACATTATAAAAAAAACAAGTATTCACAAACTTCAAAAATACCCAGGTTATAAAATCATTCTCAAGTTATCATGAACGATAGTGCTTTTTGTTAATCCGAAACGCTTTACACTTAGCACGATCCAAAAATATCGATAGAGTAATATTTCTAAAAAAAGATTTCAAACCCTTTGACCCAAAAGATCCACAACAAAACACATTTACTTTAAGTACACTTCTGAAAACAACAAAGTGCATATATCTGAAAATCTTATCTTAGCGCTCATCTGAAATACCTTATGCTAGCCTATATCTGAAACATCTTATATATATATATATATATATATATATATTTATTTATCTGAAACATCTTATCCTAGCGCATATTTGAATCATCTAATCCTAGCGCACACATTTGAAACACATATATCAGAAACAACTTATCATAGCACACATCTGAAACATCTTATCCAAGTGCACGCCTGAAACATCTTTTGCACTTAACATCTCAAAAATCTTTTTGAAGTGCACATTCAAATACACTATATATTTGCTGCATTATGCGAATGCATATTAAACATATTTATCAAATTATAAAATCTGGAAAGCATCACTAAAATATTGTTCTCTAGTGAAATTCTAAAAAAAATATTTTTCAACATCATTGTCTTGCACCTGAAATATAACGTATATGGCATTCATTTCATATACTTATTCTAGTGCACATCTCATAAAATTATAGAAAATCATAGTCATAATTTCACATCAAAACAGTTTTTCAGTACATAGTTACAACACAGGAAACATCTGTCACTTTGTATAAATCAAAAATGAATTTATAAGTATAGTTATAAATCATAAACATCATCCATTCATCTTCCATTTTTTGCCTCTTTCTACCCCTTTGTTCAGTTACTTTATGCATTTCATAATCACTATAGCTTTCAGTTGTTTCACCTTCGCTGTCTGATTTATAGTACGCTATTTGATTGTTTTTTTATGGGCTTCGGAACCCGATTTTTCTAGAATACTATTTTTATTAGATGAATTATAATCATCAACTTCAAAAACTCCGCTTTCAATAATTTGAATACTATTATCTGTCTCAGTCTCATTTATCTGCTCACGAGTCTCAGTTACAACGCTTCTGCTTCCCAGTGATGCATTATTATTGTTTGCATCATGTATAGTGGTATATTTATTTAAATCAAAAGTTTCGTCAAGAATTATGACAGTATTTGTATTGTCATACGATTTAATCAAATTTTCAATTTCTCTTTCTGTTGAAACTGATACGAATTCCACATTAATGTCATTATTTTTATTTTCAGTTTCAGGCTGTTGTGCCACTGATACTGGCACAGCATCATATATCGCATGTTCTGTGTTTTTAACGTGTTGATTTTCATGTTATGGTGAATGAATATCAGTAGTTTTAGGATTTGAGATAATAACATCCGGAAACAAATGCTCTATTTGTGGAATTTCTGTATCTTCTGAATTGTCATCAATATCAGACGACTCTAATAATTTTAAAACCTGATCTACATCCATTTTACCTATGTTTGTAAATGTTGTAATGACAGTCTATATACCTTATCTGAATTTGGCTACAAAAGTCTGCATCTCTTACTGACGGATGAAGGCTTAAGTAAAAGTAAGCTAAAGTTTTGTAGCATAAGGCGATAATCATATCACACTCGTCAATATGGAGGGGTATACCATAGATCTCTAGACAGGTAATACAAGAGGTATTTTGGACGATTTCACAAAGAGTTTTGCAAGTTACACTTGTGAAAGACAGGTACAGAAAATCAATTTTTGTACATTGTTGAATAATCAAAAAGTCCTCATCTACTAAATTTGAACACTCTGATAAGTCAAGAATTTCAATGTTTGGAAGAAACTTCCAAAAACATGTTGAGGATAAACAAGTATTCGCTAAATTCAAGTACACCAAATTTATAGAATTACACAAACTTGTAATTATTTGAAAATCAAATGTTGCTGTGGAACCATAGAAACTACTGTATCCTATTTCAAAACACTTGAAATGTGTTGCATGATTTAACATATACGGTAATGTAAAATCTCCGTAAGTAAGCGGACCAGTAAATTCAAAACATCTCCACAACTTTGGGGTATTTTTTATGAGATGGTTTAATCTTTTACATGTCCTGTTAACGTTTATGAGTAATTCTTCCAGACAAATGAATGCTAATATTGAAATAAGAGGCAAATCTGGTAAATCAAGAAGCAACAACGAGCTGAAAAAAAGATTGAACATAGTTGTGAAAATGTGATCAGAATGTACACTGTTATATGTGTAAAGAACAGGTGTATTGAAATATGTTGCTATAACGCCCTCTTTTTGGTACGCGGTATTCTGGGAGTTTTTACTTTAAAGAGTATTTGGTACGAGAATATGTGGTACACCGTTTTCCGAATTCGGGGCTTTTGGTACGCGTACTTGGTATTCCATGTTAAAATCAGGGAGTATTCAGTATTCCAACATTTTTTAAACCGTATCCGGTATTTCAGGGGGTATAGGGGGTTATAGCCCTAAATATGATAATTGAACAATAAAGGGATGTTATCACTGCATGATATAACTAAGCAATAGAACAAAGTTTTTTTGTTAGTTTTCATCTTGAAGTAATCATGGTAAGTATACTGCATTCGATCAAAACAAGAGATGTATTCATAACACAAAATAGAAATGGTTTATAAATAACACTTGTCCTGATAGACGGTATATTTTGTATCCTCATGTATCATAATTTGTTTTTGTTTAAATTGCTATTGACAAACCCTTAAGTTGCCTAATTTGTAAGGAAGTTTTTGGTAAAATTATAGTGTTACAAGTCCATTGCTTTACGGACAATAACAAAATTATACTGTTATAAATCCAAAACGTTTGTTATAAACACAGTTTGAGAGTTCTGAATTTGAAATTCATTAACTAGAAAGCAATATACAGTTTTTTTCTTTTGACACGTAATAAGTTTTAAAGACTTACATCGACGTACTTTGCGAGAAATAAAGAAAAATATTTGTCTTACCATTCTGACATTTTTGTATCTTTGCATTCGTCAACTTTTGTCACATGTTAGTAATGGAGCAATTTGATTGGTGTATCACATGTAACAGTATAATTCTGCAGAAAGTTTGTCCCATGGAGATGTAACAGTATAATAGTGTTTATATCTTCCTTTATGGTCATGGTAATTAAATATAATTTGTTAAGGAGATAGAACAGGGTATTGGGATTATTTGTGTACAATAAGGGGGAAATTTGGAAATATGGAGTTATAACAGTATAATTTCAGGCGACGCGTTGTTGGTACGGGCACTTATGACGTTTGGGTGTCCAGTACAAACTAGCAAATATCAGCTTAATATCTAGAGCAGTTTAGAAAATAAGGTCCGGAAAATCTATATTTTACCAAAATTTTCCAAGTCAAAGGACCATGACTCCTTCAAAAATCAATGGACCCAAACCAATCTCTTACTTGATCTGTAATCAAAAGTGGTTGACTAACATTACAAATATCAGCTTAATATTTGGAACGGTTTAGAAAAAAAACCGGAAAATCTATATTTTGCCAAAATTTTTAAATTCAAGACCCATAACTCCGTCAAATATCAATGGACCGGAACCAAATTCAAACTTGCTTTTTAACTTATAGCGGTAGACTCACATAGCAAATATAAGCTAAATATCTGGGACCCAAACCAATCTCTTACTTGATCTGTAATCAAAAGTGGTTGACTAACATTACAAATATTAGCTTAATATCTGGAACGGTTTAGAAAAAAAAGTCTGGAAAACCTATCTTTCACCAAAATTTTCCAAGTCCAATGCCGATAACCCCGCCTAAGATCAATGAATCGGAACCAAACTCAAACTTGATCTCTAACTCATGGCGGTAGACTTACATACCAAATATAAGATAAATATCCCTTATAGTATGGGGAAAAAAGTCCGGAAAACTGAGTGTGACAGACTGACGGATGGACTGACAGAGTGACAGACTGTCGGACTGAGAGAGTATAAACTTAACTCCTTCCGGCGAAGCTGGTAGCAATCTATCTTGGATACACACGAGCAATAAAAATGTGTTTCACAAAACTATTTCTTCAACAAGCAAGTTAAAGGTAATAAGTTAAGAAAAATATTTACCTATCTTGACACCAAAATTCCTCAGGGCTTCCAAAATTTTCTGCAGAATATAGTGAATTTGTTAACATTATTATTTAAAGCGATGAAATTGTTAACATACCTAATCAATATTGCTGCGGTCAAGGAAGTGGCAAAACTTTTATTGTAATGAAGTCAAGACTAACACCCTAATTTTACACAATGTGTTAGATTCATCGATCTACATTGTAGATATATCAGACGTGAAAACCTGACAAATGTATACAATGTTGTCTTTGCACGACGGCGGGTCAGTGAAAGATTGAGAGCGTGTGTGTAAATCTTAATTTCGGTAAATTGAAAGTTTTGCCACTTCCTTGACCGCAGCAATAGTTCTCCGATAATAAGGACTAACAAAAATTGCCATTAACAAAACATAGATTGTGTTTCGTGTTGTCCTGGTCTTCGATTTATAATGATACACTTAGGATATGACATTAAATGTTAAATAAAGGCTGCTTTCTGATTTTAAGTTGCACAGAAGCATGATTTTAATATGCGGATACTTATTTTAAGCCCTTGGTTAAAATCCCAAAATATATCTGCAAATAACAGTTGAGTTTCAGTTCCGTCATTTTCAGTTTAATAATCTAGAACATAACATTGAAAATATCAGATAAGAAATTTCAAACATAAGATATTTGCATTAAGCTGTACTTTAACTTGAATTCTCGTAAATATAGTTGCAGTAAAGATACACTACGAACGCATATAATGCGCCACCTTTTTTCCGATTTATTTTTCATTTGTTTAAAGCAAAATTCATACAGCTAGTACAGAAAAAATACAAATACCATATCCTTTATTACAGTTTGTTTTATTGACATTGTTCTTTCAATGAGCAATCCTCCATTTAAGGATCACTTTCAAATGATATACTCTAAAGAACTCGAGACAACTAATACCAGCACCATAACTACATTGAAAATCTTTGGACGCCTTTGATAAAAAATTTTTACTGTCCAAAATTGAACTTCTCGTTTTATGCAATGATATTCCAACATCTCAGGCATATGGTGTCTTTATTTCATAACTCATTTGCTGTTTTCTGCTAGTTACTGTTCTATAAAACGTCAAGGTTATGTTCAAATATACTGTTGTATTTGTCATTGCGGCTAGTGTAGATCTGTACAACATTTCTATCTCACAAATAAAACAGATATTTTGCATTTAGGTGTGGAGTTTATTAACTGAATGCATGAATGAACACTGGACATTTCAATGTAACGAATGCAACGCGCGGAGCAGATCACACTCGAACTTCCGAAGCACCTGATGATACAACCAACACAAGTGTTTATACCGTTATTTTTCGTTTCTACTTCTTTGATTTATCATTGTCTTGTATTATCTATTTGTGTTGCTTCTAATTGCTATTTGTTTTCAGTTTGATTTCCTATACTTTCATCTTTTCAACATCATCACGGTAACTTAAACATTCATAACTCTAGGTCTCTCATATTGAAAGTTCCAAAAATCGTGCTCAGTTAAAGGTATCGAAGGCATATGAGCAAAATCAACCTCAAACCGTTTGTGTAACTATTCCGATTATACACATGTTGGTTCCAGTAAGGCTTCCAAGCGCTTTCATTTTTGTGTAATTAAAACAAAATTAAATTAGCTATGACATTAAAAACTGAAATGCAGTTTTGCATGTCACACAAATTGTGATCATGATCTTATAATATACACAATAACATTGTAATTTAAAAACATCTCTACATTCTCTCAACGCAGTAAACATCGTGTATGGAAGCCATGTGATATTAATACCGACGCGGAAAGGTTACACTAGGCTATCGAAAGTTCTTCTTTTGAGGAACTGGAGATAGTCTAGGAGTACCACCTCTGGTTAACATGTTAGGCGCGTTACCGAAGATGTACAAAGAGTTCAAAATTCGAATCCAGTTATGGGTCAACCCAAAAATTCAATCGGTCTGTCAGGTAATTTTGAGAATGTACATTACAGTGGCATTGTAAGATTAAAGCTATAGACACGTATAATAATTATTTCATCCGATCTAGCATTCTGTTAAATATAATGATACAGAATCCAATGCAGCGTTGTGTGCTAAAAATAGACCGCTTGATATTTCAATAACTTTGTCAGATATCAGATGTCGAAGTTCAATGTGTTGTAGCATGAAGTCAAATATATTTTTGAAATATTTTTCTTGGTATTTATATCCTTCATTATGTACTTACATTTTCTGAAATTTCACTACACATTGTAATTGCATCGGTTAAGTTATCCACTTTCTTTTGCTGTTCTTTAAACAATGAAATTCGCTTTTTTACGCTGTTTTGATGGGAAATGCCAGTAATGGCAGAAATATTCAAAACTGACAGTTCTAGTATTTTCCAATAGTCATAAAAATCGTTTTCTGATAACAGGGTACTCTCTCCGATATGGCTAATCGAATTTCTTATATTTTTTATATCGTGTAGCCATTGTGGATTTCCAGGATATGATTGTTTACAACAGGCTTTTATAATAGCACAAATTAGAATAATGTCCATATGAAGCACGGTAACGGATGAGTTGGGGGAAATCTTGCATAAACAATGCTGAATGAAGTTTCCACCCATCTTTCTTTCATGACCTTGTATTACATCACCGTTGCAATCATATAATACATTAAACTGAGCTTGAGTAAGTAGGTTCTTTTTACCAGGAGCTGCTAACGAAATTGGTTGACATTTGCAGCATGGTGTTGTCGAAATGTATTTGTGAAAAAGAGTATGAACGTTATTGGCCAAGAATAAAAACAGAGAAGTTTTGTCCAAAATCTCTCTTTCAAAATATAAATGAACAACGTCCATTACAATTTCGTCATAAAACAATTCAAGTCTTTGTTTGTATTTGTTACTTTCAATATCCATCGATCTGATTCTTCATTGAAAAACTAAATCTGAAAAATATAAAATATTTATGAATATAATATAAAGAAATGATTGTGTTTGTCCACTCATTGTTCATATTTGACTTTGGCAACGCTAACGAGACATACGTTTTTAATGCAGCTGACGGTAGATTGTATCAATTTCAGTATGTATTTGTATTTTTCATATATTTAGTCGTTATATTTATATTTTTTGTTATTAAACAATTTATTAACTATGGGAATGTAAGACTAGAGGCTCACTTGAGCCTGTATCGCTCACCTGGTGACTGGTTTTATTCATTGTCACCCAATAGACCACCCATTCATACTATAAATCAGTTCAGCAGATGTTACATTTTCATTCTTGGATGAGGTACAAACTAAAAATCACAAACTTTGGAAGGGATCACCCAAAGACAATTGTAACAAAGTTTGGTTCCAATTGGCTCAGTAGGTTCAGAGGAGAAGACATTTGAATGCATTTCCCGTAGAGTCCCTATGTTAAACTATGTTCCACGCTGGCCGCCATCTGAACGTAAAAATCACAAACTTTAAAGGGGACCACCCAAGGACTATTTTGACCAAGTTTGATTCAATTTGGCTTGATAGTTTCAGAGAAGAAGATCTTTGGATGCATTTCCCATAGGGTCCCTATGTTAAACTATGTTCCCTGCTGGCGGCCATCTTGAATGAGGTATGAACATAAAAATCACAAACTTTGAAGGAAAACATCTAAAGGCTATTGTAACAAAGTTTGATTCCAATTGGCTCAGTGGGTTCAGAGGAGAAGACATTTGAATGCATTTCTCATAGGGTCCCTATGTTAAACTGTGCTCCACGCTGGCAGACATCTTGGATATAGGTACAAACGTAAAAATCACAAACTTTTAAGGGGACCACCCAAGGACTACTGTGACAAAATTTGGTCCCCATTGGCTCAGTGGTTTCAGACGAGAAGATCTTTGAATGCATTTCCCATAGGGTCCTATGTTAAACTATCTTCCACGCTGGCGGCCATCTTGGATGAGATGCGAACCTGCTGGACATATGTAGAAATTGTAGTTCTGGAAAACCTCAACACTTCTGCAATTCACATTTAACCATTTATCTCAAACAGATTTTGAAATAACAGTTAAAACGTTAAAAAACTGCGAAAATTCAAAGAAAAAGCGGCAATAACTCCTATGTGGGTTGTCAGATTTTCTTCAAAATTGCAGGACATGTAGATCTTACTATGTTCGCCATATTGGTTATACAAACTTCACTTCTATTTTCTACCATTTTCAATATAAAAGACTAAAAGTAACGAAAAACTGAAAATTTTACGGAAAATGGGCGATAACTCTAAGACGGGTACACGGATATTCTCCAAAATTGCAGAGCAGGTAGATCTCATCATGCTGATCATTTTTACCTTCATCAGAATTTTAATACCTGTAATGGTTTTCGAGTAATTTACAAAAAACGGCAATTTACCCCTATGTTCTATTTTTAGTAACGGCGGCCATGTTGTTTGGTCTACGGACATAAAAAATACAAACTTGAAAGAGTGATGATACAGGTCAAGTTTGGTTAGTATTGGCCCAGTGGTTTCAGAGGAGAAGATCTTTGAATAAAAGTTAACGGACGGACGGACGGACGGACGACGGACGCCAAGTGATGGCAAAAGCTCACATGGCCTTTGGCCAGGTGAGTTAAAATGGTTTACACATAAAATGAAAAATCACCCTATTATCAGTAATTTGAAATTTACGTATTTCTACTGCCTGACCATGACATAAAACTGAATTTATTTAGCGCATATAAATGCAGCGAAAGGAAGATGTACTCCTTTTCTGCAATTCTTTTGGTCGTTAAATCCTGCCGCTATCACTTTATGTAAATATTCGATAAAGTGTTAAATCTATTTGTTATTCTAAATGTTTTTTCTCAGTAACAACGGCAGTACACTACTAATGAAACAAAGGATTGTTAATAAAAAAATCAAAGTCCATGCAAGACATGGCCAAAACAAAAACACAGAAAACAATGATATTAGACAGCTACAAAACGAGGAAACAAAAACCCAACATTCAAAACCAAGGCACTCACAGTGTAAACTCCCATCAGGTGCTCCGGAAGGGAAAGCATGTCCTGCTCTGTTAACAGCATCCGTCACACTGTCAGTGAGTTGATCTAGGATAAAGTAAATATCGGTAAAGTCAAATCCGGCAAGACGTTAATCTAGCTGAAAATGTCCGGTTTCAAATAACATTTTTGCATTGTGCAAATAATGATTATCAGTTTATCTTAAAATTTCTTTGTTATACCTCAAGAGTTGAATCCAATATGGAAAATGAATTCATAACATAATTGCCTAGATTTTCTTTGATCTTTTTCGAAAATAATTCGCTTATTTCTGGTGAATGTACTGAGGAATATTATAATATGTAGATCTTAATATTATACCATAGTTCAAATTTTCGGATGAGAAATCTATTGTATTTCATATCTAATGAATGGAGCTACATGTATAGTGTAATATGAACAAATTCATGTTATACCATAGCTTCAGCTTCGCCCAAACAACGCAAACAACCAATCAATTGAGCAACACTAGCTTGAACCTGTGAAAACCTTGGAATGGCGTTTATTTAAGTTTTTGGAATACGCACATCAAAAAAATGAAACACTCACAACAAATAAAATGTAAGAAAGTTAATTATAAAGAATTATTTTATTTAAAATGAATAATTATTGAGTAATACCAGCTTGAACATGTTAAGATTTTTGAGTGGCGTTAAATTATTAGCTTTTGCAATATGCACCTCATAAATGGGGGTAATAATAAAATTTCC
>MJUU01032383.1:39612-67801 GCA_002080025.1 Modiolus philippinarum
ATTTCTAAGTGCCCATCTTGCTTCTATTTTCCCCAATATTTTATTGAATAAGCACGTTTTTCACACATGTATTTTTACTTTATACACTTGACAAAGATTCCTCAGTGGGGGTCTTTACTCTGATTGGTCAGTTTCCATCCAAGTTGCATCCAAGTTTCAAGAAAAATAGGATGAGGTTCTATTCCATCCAAGTCCATTCAAGTTTTGGATTAAAGTTTTTGAAGGTAGTATACATGATCAAAAACTTGAATCAAAAGAACTTGGACCAAGTTTTGGATGCAAAACTTTGATCGTGTATACGGGGTTTTACGTTTTAATATGTGTCTAAAAGACAAAGATGTACTTGTGACGCCAATTTTTGGTCACTTTAGTGCTGAATAGTTAAAACTCACTTCACTGTTTTTGGTGGTAACATGACTGGACTGTTTTCCTGTATATTTTTTACCTTCTACCTTTATCAATGCTGAAATTTAATGCTGTTTCTTTGTAGTCATTTGAATGGCAAAATTAATTTCTAAAATAACAAGTAATGAAAATCCAGATATGATAACATTTTTACAAAGCATATTTCATTTGCTCACCACATGGCTTTAATAATCAAACAATGAAACTGATTAAACATTTCTGGGCTGTTAATTGGCAATTAAAAGCATTTTCCTGCATCAAGGTAGTAAGAGTTGAACTAGGTACTGGATATGTAACAAGTTGTAGTATCCGAAATCTTGACTGTTATTCAAACTTTAACCTCAGACTCAGTTGCACATTCATGAAATGTAAGTTAACTTATTTTTATCTGAAGCACTTTAATTATACAAGATACATATACAGACGAAATAATATTTCTTGATTTCCAGGATTCGAGAATAAGTCACTCATGCATAAAATGTAGGTAAAGGTGACTTAATTCTTATCTGGAGCTTGGTGACTATACAAGACACATATACAGACATAATATTATTCCTCTAAGAGTTGTAGTATCTGAGATGGGGACTCTTACAATTTTTCAACGGTTGTCATACTTGAAACATAGCTCAAATCCACCTGTTTCATTTATGTCCCAAGGGCTACCCAAGATGCATCAATGGACAAAAGCTTATCTATCAATGACTTTTTTTAAAAGATAGATAAATGGAAATAATCTTAATTATTGATGACAATCCAATGTACAGAGAGGCAAACCGGCAATGTACAGACAAGTATATAGGCAAAGAAAAGGACTAATCATATCCAAGTTAGGAGATGGGATGATAAATGTAAGTTTTGATTAGTTTAGTGGTTTTCTTATCATAGGAGAAAACTTAAAATGCATCAATCCATACTTGCTAATGCTACGACATGTGTTCAGCTGCTCTCATTCTTTTGGACAAGATACAAACATAACTAGAGGCTCTCAAGAGCCTGTATAGCTTACCTGGTCCATGACTGGCATAAACTGCAGCCTATATTAACCCAATGTTAAAGTTTCTCATTTCTAGAAGTTTCAAAGGAGAAAATTCCCCATAGGGTCCAATATTAAACAATGGTCCCCGCTGGCGGCCATCTTGGATGAGGTGCAGACTTGTCAGACATAATTTTTTAAGAAGACCATTAAAGGCCTATTGTGACTAAGTTTGATTCCAACTGATCAAGTAGTTTCAGAGAAGAATGTCCTCGAATATGTTTTTCCCATAGGGTCCAATGTTAACTATGTCCCCTGCTGGCAGCCATCTTGGAATACATGCAGACTTACCAGACACATTCTTCGATAGGTACTGACTATGGACAGTTGTCACCAAGTATGGTTCCAATTGGGCAAGTAGATTCAGCAGTTTCCATGGTAATTTAAAGCCCCACTATCTATTACAACCCATTTCAGACCATCATTCAAGAAAAAATTTGGGCAGGGGTTCCCCTTTTAATTCAGATAATGCATATAGCTAAAATCAAAACATTCCAAGTCCCCGTTTCCATAAAAAAATTTTGGCAGGGGTTCCCCTTTATAATCTAGTTTAAACATATTTCTTATATTGTGAAGAAAACTATGAAGCACAATACGACAATCAAGCTTACATTGTAAGTTATACAGTTGAACTTCAGTCTCTCAAACTTTGGTAGCTGGAACACCACAAATATCTTGAACTGTATTTAAAAGTCTGATCATGTTTTACCATATTACTTTGTTTGGCTTTTTGACAAAAAATTTTCTTGCTAAGACCATTTTTGACACCAGTTTTGAAGTCAAAACATCATTTTGTAAATGGCTGGCAATGACAATTTTCAACATCAGTTTTGAAGTCGCAACATCAATATCTATTTGGAAACCAAATTTCATTGAAATCAGACAACGTTGATTTTTCCCGCCTTTCTTGGTGGCCATTTTAAAAATGGCGGTCAAAAAACAATTTTCAACACTGGTTTTGCAGTCGCAATATCAATATCTATTTGGAAACCAAATCTTATTGAAATTGATCAATGTTGAATTTTCCCGCCATTTTTTGGCGCCCATTTTTGAACATGGCATTCGACGAACAATTTTTAACATGGGTTTTGAAGTTGCGACATCAATACCTATTTGGAAACCAGATTTCATTGAAATCAGACAACTTTGATTTTTCCCGCCTTTCTTGGCGGCCATTTTGAAAATGGCGGTAAAAAAACAATTTTCGACACTGGTTTTGAAGTCGCAACATCAATATCTATTTGGAAACCAAATTGTGTTGAAATTGAACAATGTTGAATTTTCCCGCCATTTTTTGGCACCCATTTTGAAAATGGCGGTCAAAGAACGATTTTCAACACCACTTTTGAAGTCAGCACAGCATGGCAAACATTTTATCAATTTACACTTTACCTTCATCTTCTATAGTTTTGGAAATAAAAGACGAAAAATATGAAAATTTTGAAAATTCTGTGAAAAAAGGGCAATAACTCCTACAAGGGTTTTTCGATTTTCTCCAAAATTTCAAGGTGGGTAGATCTTGATATGATGAACATTTTTGCAGTGTAAAGTTGACTATCTGCTATAGTTTCTTTGATAAAAAATAAAAAATATTAAAATTTGAAAAATTTGCGGAAAAAGGGCAATAACTCCAAAACTGGTAATCAGTTTTCCCTAAAAATTGCCCCTATATGCTATTTTTAGTGACAGCAGCCATGTTGTTTGGTCCTCGGACTAATGGAACACAATTTTGAATCTAGATACCCTGGTAATGATTCAGACCAAGTTTGGTTAAAATTGGCCTAGTGGTTTCAGAGGAGAAGATTTTTTTTAAAAGTTTACGACGGACGGACGACGGACACCGATGGACGCCAAGTGATGGCAATAGCTCACATGACCTTTTAGGCCAGGTGAGCTAAAAACCAGATAAACAATTTAAAATAATGAACAAGAGCTGGCAGCCAGATATACCCCCCGCTAATTGAACCCTGGGTCGATACGATAAGGGTAAATTTAGGTGGGTGTGGATACCATATGAGCATGGACATAATGATACAATCCTCAAGAAATAACTTTTTATTGAAATCAGACAAACATAAAATTTTAATACCATTTTTGGCTCCGACATTTTTTAAAAAAAAATAGTAAGCTCTATGGAAATTTCACTCCAACACTTTGAATAAACTTCTCACAAGGATGACAATGAAAAACATGTTTCTCTCCCACAGCTTTATTTCAAAATATCTACCAGGTACCCTTTGAATTATTTCTTTGGAAAATTATTTAAGTCCAAATAAACTGCTGCGCCAAGAGTGCATGATACGCTAGTCCACTGTCAACTCGAACTTTATGGCATTGTTGGACCATAACAAAATTTTGATTGAAAAAAAATATCAAACAGAATATGCGCCTTACCAAGATGTAACCATTCAATAAATATCAAATTAATAGGTAAAAAATGAATTTTCAAAAAAATATTAAGTCCAAGGGCCATAACAAAAATCATTAAACAGGAACCAAATTTAAACTTAATCCATAATTTATAAACATACAATCATAAACTATATATCAAATCAACATATTCACACATTGTAAAGAAAAAGTTGAGAAACTGATGTTTTTCAAAAATTTACAAAGTCCAAGGGTCATAACTCTGTACAAAATCAACCAACCAAAACCAAATTCGAACTTGATCTGTATCTAACCTACATATAGTCATATACCAAATATGAAATCAATATGTCAAGTGGTTGCAGAAAAAAAACTCCGGAAACCTATATTTTTCCAAATTTCACTAAGTCCAAGGGCAATAACTCTATACAAAATCAACTGACCGGAACCAAATTCAACCTTAATCTGTATCTCACCTACATATAGTCATATACCAAATATGAAATCAATATGTCAAGCGGTTACAGAAAAAAACTTTGGAAACCTATATTTTTCAAAATTCCACTAAGTCCAAGGGCCTTAACTCTATACAAAATCAACCGACTGGAACCAAATTCGAACTTGATCTGTATCTCACCTAGATATACTCATATACCAAATATCAAATCAATATGTCAAGCGGTTACAGAAAAAAACTCCGGAAACCTATATTTTTCAAAATTTCACTAAGTCCAAGGGCCATAACTCTGTACAAAATAAACCGACCGTAACCAAATTCGAACTTGATCTGTATCTCACCTAGATATAGTCATATACCAAATATGAAATCAATATGTCAAGCGGTTACAGAAAAAATCTTCGGAAACCAAAAAGTTAACGGACAGACGGACAGAGGGTATACCATAATACATCCGTCTTTCGACAGACAGACAGGGTGATTCCTATATAACCACTAAACTTTGATTGCGGAGGGTATAATGAGCTTTTTAAATCAGTAACCCACTAAATCTTAAAAATCATAACTTCTGTATTAGGTGCACAACTAGATCAGCTGAAAAGTATGTTTGGAATATGACTTATAGTTTTGAAAGAGTTGCAGATTAACAAATGGAATTTAAACATGAGCTATTTAGGCTTGGTGAACCTCTTAAATCTGTAAAATCAAAATTTTAAGTATCAGGTGCACAACAAGAGCAGGTGAACATCTTGCAAGACAAACTGGAACCAGATGCAGATGACAAAGGACAATGACAGATACATATTGTAGGTAATCCCAATGTGTTGGCTCTGCTTAGGGCTATTCCAGTAAAAATTCCCACCAGGGGGTGGAACGCCACTGATTTTTATACCCCCCACCAAGAGAAAAAAAAAGTTAAATATATAATTAAACTATTAGGATACAATAGAAATTTACCCACCACCAACAGAAAAATAATTCACTGGTGTTCCACCCCCTGGTGGGAATTTTAAATGGAATAGCCCTTACAGCGATCTAAGTATCAAAAGACAACATTTATCACACCCATGGACCATTGGATAAAATTGGCTCAATGGTATCAGAAGAGAAGTACTTTGAATGAAAACTTAATACATGTGTATCAGACCAGCAGCAAAAGACCACAGATGCCTTGTGATGACAAAATCTCACCCTTACTACTGTCTTGTCTCGATTTATTCGACGGCCAAAATTTTCGACACTTTTCATTTTTTCAGAAAAGTCAAAATTTTGATATCTTCAATTTTTCAACTATTTTCAAAAATCGTCTGGTGAAAAAAATAGAAGTTGATTGATTTGAAAGGAAATTACAATAATCATTTCAACAACACTGTTCAGGATGTACAAACATCGTTTTCTATGTTAATATTATCAGTTTGTTACCTTATATATTCAATAAAATATTTTTCACATGTTTTATTTGAAAAAGATCATTCCAGACATGAATGGTTTGTTTACTTCCTTGTTCAAAGGGAGATAAATGAAGGTCACTTCCTGTATTTAAAAGAGAAATAAATAAAGAATTTCAAAGCATTTGCTTAATGAATAAACTGAAATTATTAAATAAAATTTGTATAAAAATAGGATTTTTAATTTTCCTTTGTAATAAAGTAATTTAAAAGTGACTGAATGGTCAGTGTCAGGTGATAGTCACGTGATTGGCGGCCATTTTAGGTATTACCTACCTTGGCACTTGAGTAAAGTGTCACCTTTAATTATATCTTATGGCCTCAATTAGGAGTAGATATGGGATAGATGATATTACAATAAAACAATATGACAAGCTATTGTCAAAACAAGTGTCCCAAGCCCAACTTAAGTCGTCAATTAAATAAATTGCTATCAAAGTGATTTCATGTCTTCTATTACTATACCTGCATTTTCAAAATTAATAATCAATTCCACTTCTGTTTTCTTTGTAATTTTTATTGATTTTTTCCCCGTATTGTACCCCTAACCCCCTAACAACACATTTTTGTTAAAAATAGATACCAGAAGTCATTGTTTGTTCTGGATCGATATACAACAAAGTGATGACCTTTTTATGACAGCTTGTGTGTACAAATTACTATGACATCTTAGTAAAAGCTGATTGCATTTTGATGAAATGAGGTTTATTAAAATTATCTGATCATAATAATGGCAATACACAAGTCTTATGAGAGAAAATCAGACCACCTTGATCATGTGATTCAGTCCAGGTCAAATGTAAACAATGTGTTGTTGAATAAGTATAATACCGGTAAGTCTGATAGCTTTACTTAAATAATAAAAACAACACAAATACTGCATAGCTTTATTAAAGAGATATAACAGGCACTCATAATTAGGTAAATTTTTACCGGCAAACATTGGGACTGATGACATAAGTGCTGATCGCGATTTCTGTTGAAAATTGCCCTGAAAATATAAAATATGAAAAAGCAAGGAAATGGGGTAAATGTCAAGGAGACAACATCCCATATCCAGGTTAAAACGACCCAAAACAAAGCATCTAGGGGTCACCGTACGGTCTTCAACACAGTGAGGAACCTCACACCATATAGCAAACCCTAAATGGCCCCAAAAGGGTAAAAAAGTGGATAAATCAATGGAAACAAACCACATCCAATAACCCAAATATCAAGAAACTAAAATTTTATAAGAAGACACGGACAAGTCAATCACCAACATATTCCTGACTTGGGACAGGTGCAAAAATTGCGGTGGGGTTAAACACGTTTTTTGGGAAAAAAATCATATTTTTAGACGTTTTTTCAAAATCCCCAAAAAGTGGTGAATCTGAGCGTCAAAAAATTTGAGTAATTACTGTATTCCAATATCTGGGTGTTAGATGAAGACCAGATGAAGAAACCTTATTTAGGTCTTAAAATAGGGAAATGGCTAACAGATATAAAATATGGTGCAAAATGTCAGTGAAAATTCACATATACATGTATTAGATCCACCTTACATAAATTATGTAAAATAAATAGCAAGCCTATGTATTTGGAAGTAAATTCCACACAATTATATTTCCTGGAGATAAACATACCTGTTTATCTTCATTTAGTTCTTCTAACTTGAGGACATCAATCTTATTCACACATACCAACAATGGTTTGTTGGCAAATAATGGTTTAATATTATTAAACAACTCTAACTGAAATAGAAATATACATGTAGTTTTAACTTCAGTAACAAGATCCTTTCAAAAATGTAAAGATCTTGTGATATGTCTTTAGTCTAGGAGGAGTAGTGGCCATATAATGGGTACCACCTGCAGATAATGAGAAAGTTCATGTTTAAAAGATGTGTATGAAGATTACATTAGTCAATTAACAGGAAGTATATGTAATGCAAACCTGAATTCACTACTTGCAGTTTGGGACATCTCTCCAATTTCCATACAAAATTAGAAGAAGTGATTAGTGGTTACTGAGGAAAATGTTACAACAAATTTCTACAATTGAGATGTCTACAAATTAAGTATGTTGGTAAACAGGAAGTAGATGTCTGGCAAACCTGAATATAGGACATTTAAGGTAGATAGACAGTAATATTCATATCCATGAGGCTTTGTTGTAAGTCGGCACATTTAAAGAAGCAATCCTTACCCAAAATCTGTAATAAAAAGTATGGGTCACCATGCTTCCTTTTTCTAGAATTGAGATAAAAGTTTGCTTACTTTTAGCCATTTTTTTCACCTAAATTTACACAGAATGCACAGGGGAAATATGGAAAGGCATTTTAGCTTCATAGAAAGGAACGATTATCCATGAGAATTTGATGTATTTTTATGAACAGATAGTTTATGATGTAATTTATTTGTTAAGATAAAATAATGTACAAGTCACCATGGTTTTAATGGAGATATATTACAAAGTTTCCGGTTTAAACATTCTTTATGGGAAAAGGGATTTAATTCGCGGCAAAGTAAACGAAATATGACGTTTCACATCTGTCATTCAATTATGACGTCACAAAGGAAGAACTGTCAAATTAATGTTCTGGTCCGAAAATCAAATCTATCCAGTATCCGACTCTTTATTTTTCTAATGCGCTATTGAATTGTGCAGCGCAACAGTGTCTATCTACCTTAATCCATATCCATTCATTGCTTATTGTTTTAAACTCCTACCATTTTTTGGTGTGTATTACACGCACATATTTTCCCCCAGAAAGGTCCTAGTGAGAGGGGATGCGTTTTATACATGCGAACTTCATAAGAACATTTTTTTCTGACCACCACTAACTTAACTTCAGACCAGAAATGACATTGGAAATAAGTATAAAATCCTTGTTGTGATCCAGATACGAACCTGTGTTTGATGATTACAAAGTTTGCTAATGTTAACATGATAAGATGTGTATTGTATATTCAGAGATTTCCCGGTGCCCAAAATTTCATCTCGATCGCGTCCGCCATATCTGTTTTGATTATGTGAAACCGTTTCCGGTTTTCAGGGATACACGATACTTGCAAGTCATAATGTAATTATATTTATGAAAAGGGATAGTTTAAATGAAGTTAATTAATGCATAAACCGATTATGAAGATCAATAAGGGAATATCACTTAAAAATTTACCAAAAGCAAACCGTAATATTTACGTATCCGTAACCGCCTTTGACTTTTAATTACGTTTTGAGATAAACTTCCTGTGTTTATAAAATCAATGTTTTTCTTTTGCAAATTTCCCAAAATGTTTGAACAAACCATTAAATAAATACATGTTCAGTTATTCCTCTAAATATAGGTGAATAAGGCATCATGTATTCCATTTAATTCAGTCCACAAGGTAACTCTCGGCGTCTCTAGACATTTTTGGACAGAACATGTTGTTGAAAATTTACGTGCGTTTTTTACACACGAACTAGATTTTTTCTGATTCTTTTCCTCTGAGAAAGGGGGTGCGTTTTATACACCAATGCGTTTAATACACACCAAAAAACGGTATACTAAATTTTAAGTGACAGTAATTAGAAGTTACTGAGAAAACTGTTACAAAACAAATTTCCAGAAATGTGTACTTAGGGTATGGGACATTGTTTCAAACTTACAGAGTACAAACTTTCAAATGACAGTGATAAGTAGTTACTGAAACTTGAGGAACTGCAGCCTGGTGGACCACAAAATGAAATCCCCACTCCCTATTGGGTATATGTCCAGCAAACCTGAATTCGCTACTTGCAGTATTAGACATGGTTTTAAACTTGCATACAAAATTTCAAAGATTGGAAGTTATTGAGAAAACTGTTCCATAAGTTTCAACATTTGGCAAAAGATGTTGAAATATCGAGAAAGTAGGTAAAGGTAAAGTAGATGTCCAGCAAACATGAAGTCACTGCTTGCTGTATGGGACATCATTTCAAACATGCTTACAAACTTTCAAGTGACTGATTACAAGATACCAAGAAATTATTATGAAAAATTATTTGCACTATTGCAGACAGATAGACAGACAACAGACAGACAGAGTGATTCCTTTACACCCCTGAATTTTGTTTTTGGAACATAAAAACTACTACGAAAAAATTATTTTTCTATCACAGACAGAAAAAAACCGATGGAGAGATGGAAAGAGTGACTCTTATATACCCTCCTTAACTTTGTTCATGAGGGGTATATCAACAGTTGTGATTAAAGATGTAACATAAGCCATTATGCAGTAAGAATAATGATTAATGTGCTTATCCAAAATGCTTTTACCTCTCCCAATAGATATTGTGCTACCAATCTACCAAATTGGTAACACAATTGGGATGAAAGAGGAATAGGATTGCTGAACCAATCTTACAGTCTTACAACTCAACTGTTACTATCAAACTATAAAATTGGTTGAACAATTTGAAAAGTTGATGCTCACCTCTGGATATCTTCTTAAACTTTATTGTCAATTTATGAAAGAAAACTGCCCTTGTATACCATGAAAATTTTCTTGGTATAGGGAAATTCTTATCTTTACTTTTGCAAATAGTCTTCATCACTTTTCATTATCTTTGTTATGAACACAAAAACAATCTTATAATACCATATCTGACAAGTTTTCATATTTTTCATCTGAATTTTTATTATAATAAACGTTTTGGGGAAGAAAATGTGAAACTACTGTTTTTACTATGGGAGATAATTATATCTTATTTATGACCTCCCTTGCTCATTTTTTCAGTTTTTCCATTTTTACCAAGAAATTATATAAAATGATATTTTTTTAATGAGCATACACCAAACAACACAAAAAATTAATTGTTAACTGAAAATAGACTGTAAAACGAAATATTTGGCATTTTCAATTTTTTCTATGCAATTCCTGAAAACTGAATTGCCCTATGTAAATAAACTCACTATTTAGTTTATATATCTGAATCTGTCACCACACACCAATCTTAAAGTAAAGAATTCCTGTGGTAAGTATCAACTTTTCAAATTGCTAAACCAATTTTACAATTTGATTGCATCAATTGAATTGTAAAATTGTAAGATTGGTTCAGCAATCTTTTACTTCTTTTNGCTTCATAGAAAGGAACTTTTATCCATGAGAATTTGATGTATTTTTATGAACAGATAGTTTATGATGTAATTTATTTGTTAAGATAAAATAATGTACAAGTCACCATGGTTTTAATGGAGATATTTTACAAAGTTTCCGGTTTAAACATTCTTTATGGGAAAAGGGATTAAATTCGTGGCAAAGTAAACGAAATATGACGTTTCACATCTGTCATTCAATTATGACGTCACAAAGGAAGAACCGTCAAATTAATGTTCTGGTCCGAAAATCAAATCTATCCAGTATCCGTCTCTTTATTTTTCTAATGCGCGATTGAATTGTGCAGCGTAACAGTGTCTATCTACCTTAATCAATATCCACTCATTGCTTATAGTTTTAAACTCCTATACTAAATTTTAAGTGACAGTGATTAGAAGTTACTGAGAAAACTGTTACAAAACAAATTTCCAGAATTGTGTACTTGGGGTATGGGACATTGTTTCAAACTTACAGAGTACAAACTTTCAAATGACAGTGATAAGTAGTTACTGAAACTTGAGGAACTGCAGCCTGGTGGACCACAAAATGAAATCCCCACTCCCTATTGGGTATATGCCCAACAAACCTGAATTCGCTACTTGCAGTATTAGACATGGTTTTAAACTTGCATACAAAATTTCAAAGATTAGAAGTTATTGAGAAAACTGTTCCATAAGTTTCAACATTTGGCAAAAGATGTTGAAATATCGAGAAAGTAGGTAAAGGTAAAGTAGATGTCCAGCAAACATGAAGTCACTGCTTGCTCTATGGGACATCATTTCAAACATGCATACAAACTTTCAAGAAATTATTATGAAAAATTATTTGCACTATCGCAGACAGATAGACAGACAACAGACAGACAGAGTGATTCCTTTACACCCCTGAACTTTGTTTTTGGAACATAAAAACTACTACGAAAAAATTATTTTTCTATCACAGACAGAAAAAACCGATGGAGAGATGGAAAGAGTGACTCTTATATACTTTCCTTAACTTCGTTCATGAGGGGTATATCAACAGTTGTGATTAAAGATGTAACATAAGCCATTATGCAGTAAGAATAATGATCAATAGTCATAAACCTGTTGCTCCAGTGAATGTCCACACTGTTCAGACACATCCATCACATAAAGTACAGCAGCCCTTAGATGTGCCAGTGCTGTTATAGCTTGCATTTCTATGGTGTTTCTGTCTTCCAGGCTGTGATCTAATATACCTGGTGTGTCTACCACCTAAAATTAAACATTAATAAAATTGTATATAACAAGGTTTCTATTAGTATTTCTCTTAATCTCCCTTTACAAATATGACTTACATTCTTATGTCAGAATTTGTGTCTACATCATATATAAATGAGTCTTTGCTGTACAAAATTTGAGTGCTTAAGATATTGAAGACCTGTCAAAGCCAAAGCAAAACTGCAAAGATAAGTCTTGCCTGTAGGGCCAAACAACAATATTATACTTGAGAAAATTTACTCTAACAAGAGTTGTCAGAAGACAACATAGCTCGCTGGGGATTCCAGTAACCTCAATGCACAATAAATTCGAAAGAAAGCTTTCTTCACAAGAAAGTCACATATGAAATATAAACACCCTATCACTAAACAACTTAATTCTAGAAGCAAAATTAAAGTTTTAAAAAAATTGCCCTCAGGGCAAGCAGAGATGGGGTAATTGTAATTGTAATCGTTAATCAGCTGTAATCGATTACATTTTTAAAAGTAATCGGTGTAATCATTAATCAGGCAAAACTCTGATTACATGTAATTTAATTTAATCAATTACTTTCAAAAATAGCCTGTAATCCTGATTACTTTATGATTACATTCTGATTACAATTGAAATATTAAAATCTCAAATCATAGCGCTTTTTGTACCAAAAATAATTCTCAACATGCACAAAAATATCACACAATCAAGGCAAAATAAAAAAAAAACATTAGTTTCTCGGGCCCCTGCCTCATCTCTTTTCTGGGAACTAATTTTACCTTTTTTATTCAAGTTTCAAATAAAAAAAATGAAAATAACCTGCCTCATCACTTTTTGGGCATTTCAGAAATGTAAAAAGATGGCTGGCTCATCATAATTTTCATGATTTTGAACCAATAAAAATAAAAATCTACTCCCTCCCTGCCTCATCATTTTTTCAGAAAAAAGGCCTGAGAATCTAATCATTATTTTTGAATTGCCTAATATAATGGATAAATTTGTGCAAATAGAAGTATTTTCTTTTTACATTTATCAACAAAAATATTCTTTACCATGTTTAAGATAAAATGTATGTCAGATCAGCAAATTGAACTTGATATATTTTCACAAATTTTATCACAAACACATAGAGAAAAATTACAGTTTTATCATTGTTTATCACATGAAAATAATCATATAATGAATAGATAAAGTTGTGAAAATCTTATTCCTGATTAAAGTTTAATTATGGTCATAATTAAGTTTTGATTATTTTTTAATCAAAATTTCAATCCTTTGTTTAATCAGTGTTCAGGTCACCTTTGATCTGATAGTTAGAAAACAATTCAGGTTTGTTTTGTCCCTAAAGGCATTATTATACATGTCATGGATTTATCTAGGATCTCGTAGGGGCCGCTATTCGGGCCCTTTCCCAATTGGAAATACCCTCTTTTTTTCCCAATTTTGAGCTTTAAAAATCCCAAAATTGAAATTTCCCAAACATAAATCAAAAATGTCATGGCCAGTGACATCGTTAAAATGTTAACAAATCGTNTCAATTTAGACTTAACCTCTATCTGTTATAGTTTTTGAAATAAAAAATAAAAACCATAAAAATTTTGAAAATTTCACGGAAAAAGGGCAATAACTCTAAAATGGGTCATCAGATTTTCTTCAAAATTACAGGGCAGGTAGATCTTGTCATTCTAATCATTTTTACCCCGTCTGATTTTTGATATCTGCTACGGTTTTTGAGTTATTTGCCAAAACCAGCAATCTACCCCTATGTTCTATTTTTAGTAACAGCGGCCATGTTATTTGGTCCTCAGACTAACCGAACACATTTTTAAACTACATACCCTGGTGATGATCCAGGCCAAGTTTGGTTTCATTTGGCCCAGTATTTTCAGAGGAGAAGATTTTTGAAGAAAAGTTTACGACGGACGGACGGACGGACGGACGGACGACGGACGGACGACGGACTACGGACGCCAAGTGATGGCAAAAGCTCACCCTGGCTATAGCCAGGTGAGCTAACAAGTAGTAGTATCAGAAATCTTGACTGTTATACAAACTTTAACCTCAGTTGTACATTAGTGAAATGTAAGTCAACTTATTTTTATCTGGAGCACTTTAATTATACAAGATACATATACAGACGAAATAATATTTCTTGATTTCCAGGATTCGAGAATAAGTCACACATGCATAAAATGTAGGTAAAGAGAACTTAATTTTTATCTGGAGCTTGGGGACTATACAAGACACATATACAGACATAATATTATTCCTCTAAGAGTTGTAGTATCTGAGATGGGGACTCTTACAAATCTTCAATGGTTGTCATACTTGAAACATAGCTCAAATCCACCTGTTTCATTTATGTCCCAAGGGCTACCCAAGATGCATCTATGGACAAAAGCTTATCTATCAATGACTTTTTTTAAAAGATAGATAAATGGAAATAAACTTAATGATTGATGATAATCCAATGTACAGAGAGGCAAACCGGCAATGTACAGACAAGTATACAGGCAAAGAAAAGGACTAATCACATCCAAGTTAGGAGATGGGATGATACATGTAAGTTTTAATTAGTCTAGTGGTTTTCTTATCATAGGAGAAAACTTAAAATGCATTAACCCATACTTGCTAATGCTACGACATGTGTCCAGCTGCTCTCATTCTTTTGGACAAGATACAAACATAACTAGAGGCTCTCAAGAGCCTGTATAGCTCACCTGGTCCATGACTGGCATAAACTGCAGCCTAAATTAACCCAATGTTAAAGTGTCTCATTTCTAGAAGTTTCAAAGGAGAAAATCTTTGAACATGTTTTCCCCATAGGGTCAAATGTTAAACAATGGTCCCCGCTGGCGGCCATCTTGGATGAGGTGCAGACTTGTCAGACATAATTTTTTAAGAAGACCATTAAAGGCCTATTGTGACTATGTTTGATTCCAACTGATCAAGTAGTTTCAGAGAAGAATGTCTTTGCATATGTTTTTCCCATAGGGTCCAATGTTAACTATGTCCCCTTCTGGCGGCCATCTTGGAATACATGCAGACTTACCAGACACATTCTTCGATAGGTACCAACTATGGACAATTGTCACCAAGTATGGTTCCAACTGGACAAGTAGATTCAGCAGTTTCCACGGTATTTAAAGCCCCACTATCTATTACAACCCATTTCAGACCATCATTCAAGAAGAAATTTGGGCAGGGGTTCCCCTTTTAATTCAGATAATGCATATTGCTGAAATCAAAACATTCCAAGTCCCTGTTTCCATAAAAAAATTTTGGCAGGGGTTCCCCTTTATAATCTAGTTTAAACATATTTCTTATATTGTGAAGAAAACTATGAAGCACAATACTACAATCAAGCTTACATTGTAAGTTATACAGTTGAACTTCAGTCTCTCAAACTTTGGTAGCTGGAACACCACAAATATCTTGAACTGTATTTAAAAGTCTGATCATGTTTTACTATATTTCTTTGTTTGGCTTTTTGACAAAAAATTTTCTTGCTAAGGACCACTTTCGACACCAGTTTTGAAGTCAAAACATCATTTTGTAAATGGCAGGCAATGACAATTTTCAACATCAGTTTTGAAGTCGCAACATCAATATCTATTTGGAAACCAAATTTCATTGAAATTGTACAATGTTGAATTTTCCCACCTTTTTTGGTGGCCATTTTGAACATGGCATTCGACGAACAATTTTTAACATCGGTTTTGAAGTTGTGCAATCAATACCTATTTGGAAACCAAATTTCATTGAAATCAGACAACGTTGATTTTTTCCGCCTTTCTTGGTGACCATTTTGAAAATGGCGGTCAAAAAACAATTTTCAATACTGGTTTTGAAGTCGCAACATCAATATCTATTTGGAAACCAAATTTTATTGAAATTGAACAATGTTGAATTTTCCTGCCACCAACGATTTTCAACACCACTTTTGAAGTCAGCACAGCATGGCAAACATTTTATCAATTTACACTTTACCTTCATCTTCTATAGTTTTGGAAATAATAGATGAAAAATATGAAAATTTTGAAAATTCTGTGAAAAAAGGGCAATAACTCCTACAAGGGTTTTTGGATTTTCTCCAAAATTTCAGGATGGGTAGATCTTGAAATGCTGAACATTTTTGCAATGTAACCTCTATCTGCTATAGTTTCTTTGATGAAAAATAAAAAATATTAAAATTTTGAAAAATTTCCGGAAAAAGGGCAATTACTCCAAAACTGGTAATTAGATTTCCTTCAAAATTGCCCCTATGTGCTATTTTTAGTGACGGCAGCCATGTTGTTTGGTCCTCGGACTAATGGAACACAATTTTGAATCTAGATACCCTGGTAACGATTCACACCAAGTTTGGTTAAAATTGGCCTAGTGGTTTCAGAGGAGAAGATTTTTTTAAAAAGTTTATGACAGACAGACGACTGACGCCACGGACGCCAAGTGATGGCAATAGCTCACATGGCCTTTTAGGCAAGGTGAGTTAAAAACCAGATAAACAATTTAAAATAACGAACATGAGCTGGCAGCCAGATATACCCCCCGCTAATTGAACCCTGGGTCGATACGATTAGTGTAAATTTAGGTTGGTGTGGATACCATATGAGCATGGACATAATGATACAATCCTCAAGAAATAACTTTTTATTGAAATCAGACAAACATAAAATTTAATACCTTTTTTCGGCTCCGACATTTTAAAAAAAAAATAGTAAGATCTATGGAAATTTCACTCCAACCCTTTGAATAGACTTCTCACAAGGATGACAATGAAAAACCCTTTGAATTATTTCTTTGGAAAATTATCTAAGTCCAAATAAACTGCTGCGCCAAGAGCCCATGATACGCCCGTCCACTGTCAACTCGAACTGTATGGCATTGTTGGACCACAACAAAATTTTGATTGAAAAAAAAATCAAACAGAATATGTGCCTTACCAAGATGTAACCATTCAATAAATATCAAATTAATATGTAAAAAATGAATTTTCAAAAAAATATTAAGTCCAAGGGCCATAACAAAAATCATTAAACAGGAACCAAATTTAAACTTAATCCATAATTTATAAACATACAATCATAAACTATATATCAAATCAACATATTCACACATTGTAAAGAAAAGGTTAAGAAACTGACGTTTTTTCAAAAATTTACAAAGTCCAAGGGTCATAACTCTGTACAAAATCAACCAACCAAAACCAAATTCGAACTTGATCTGTATCTAACCTACATATAGTCATATAGCAAATATGAAATCAATATGTCAAGTGGTTGCAGAAAAAAAAACTCTGGAAACCTATATTTTTCCAAATTTCACTTAGTCCAAGGGCAATAACTCTATACAAAATCAACCAACCGGAACCAAATTCAACCTTAATCTGTATCTTACCTACATATAGTCATATACCAAATATAATAATAATAATAATAATAATAATAATAATAATAGCTTTATTTCAAGAGGGTAACACAGTTAGTTACAAACTAATCTTCCCTGAGGCCCTCAACAGTAATATATTGTAAATCATAACAAGCATGAGAAAATAACATATAAAAATACAACAAACATAATTAAAACAATTTTAAAATTCAATTTTTTGTGAAATATCACCTTCATCAGTTTGGTGCAGAATGAACTTCTTTAAATTTACCTTAAAGGAACTTATTGATGGTGAATTTCTAATACTATATGGCAGTATGAAATATGAAATCAATATGTCAAGCAGTTTCAGAAAAAAACTCTGGAAACCTATATTTTTTGAAAATTTCACTATCTCACCTACATACAGTCATATACCAAATGTGAAATCAATATGTCAAGTGGTTGCAGAAAAAAAACTCTGGAAACCTATATTTTTCCAAATTTCACTAGGTCCAAGGGCCATAACTCTATACAAAATCAACTGACCAGAACCAAATTTGAACTTGAAATGTATCTCACCTAGATATACTCATATACCAAATATGAAATCAATATGTCAAGCGGTTACAGAAAAAAACTCTGGAAACCTATATTTTTCAAAATTTCACGAAGTCCAAGGGCCATAACTCTATACAAAATCAACCGACCGGAACCAAATTCTAACTTGATCTGTATCTCACCTAGATATACTCATATACCAAATATCAAATTAATATGTCAAGTGGTTACCGAAAACAACTCTGGAAACCTATATTTTTCAAAATTTCACTAAGTCCAAGGGCCATAACTCTGTACAAAATCAACCGACTGGAATCAAATTTGAACTTGATCTGTATCTCACCTAGATATAGTCATATACCAAATATGAAATCAATTTGTCAAGCAGTTTCAGAAAAAAACTTTGGAAACCTATATTTTTTGAAAATTTCACTATCTCACCTACATACAGTCATATACCAAATATGAAATCAATATGTCAAGCGGTTACAGAAAAAAACTCTGGACACCTATATTTTTCAAAATTTCACGAAGTCCAAGGGCCATAACTCTATACAAAATCAACCGACTGGAACCAAATTCTAACTTGATCTGTATCTCATCTAGATATACTCATATACCAAATATCAAATTAATATGTCAAGTGGTTACCGAAAACAACTCCGGAAACCTATATTTTTCAAAATTTCACTAAGTCCAAGGGCCATAACTCTGTACAAAATAAACCGACCAAAACCAAATTCGAACTTGATCCGTATCTCACCTAGATATAGTCATATACCAAATATGAAATCAATATGTCAAGCGGTTACAGAAAAAATCTCCGGAAACCAAAAGTTAACGGACGGACGGAGGGTAAACCATAATACGTCCGTCTTTCGACAGACAGACAGACATATAGACAGGGTAATTCCTATATAACCACTAAACTTTGATTGCGGAGGGTATAATGAGCTTTTTAAATCAGTAACCAACTAAATCTTAAAAATCATAACTTCTGTATCAGGTGCACAACCAGATCAGCTGAAAAGTATGTTTGGAATATGACTTATAGTTTTGAAGGAGTTGCAGATTAACAAATGGAATTTAAACATGAGCTATTTAGGCTTGGTGAACCTCCTAAATCTGTAAAATCAAAATTTTAAGTATCAGGTGCACAACAAGAGCAGGTGAACATCTTGCAAGACAAACTGGAACCAGATACAGATGACAAAGGACAATGACAGATACATATTGTAAGTAATCCCAATGTGTTGGCTCTGCTTACAGCGATCAAAAGTATCAAAAGACAACATTTATCACACCCATGGACCATTGGATAAAATTGGCTCAATGGTATCAGAATAGAAGTACTTTGAATGAAAACTTAATACATGTGTATCAGACCAGCAGCAAAAGACCACAGACGCCTTGTGATGACAAAATCTCACCCTTACTACCGTCTTGTCTCGATTTATTCGACGGCCAAAATTTTCGACACTTTTCATTTTTTTCAGAAAAGTCAAAATTTTGATATCTTCAATTTTTCGACTATCTTCAAAAATCGTCTGGTGAAAAAAATAGAAGTTGATTGATTTGAAAGGAAATTTCAAAAATTATTTCAACAACACTGTTCAGGATGTACAAACATTGTTTTCTATGTTAATATTATCAGTTTGTTACCTTATATATTCAATAAAATATTTTTCACATGTTTTATTTGAAAAAGATTGTTCCTGTTTACTTCCTTGTCAAAGGGAGATAAATGAAGGTCACTTCCTGTATTTAAAAGAGAAATAAATAAGGAATTTCAAAGCATTTGCCTAATGAATAAACTGAAATTATAAAATAAAATTTGTATAAAAATAGGATTTTTAATTTTCCTTTGTTATAAAGTAATTTAAAAGGGTGTGTTCACGTTTCTCCCACTTTTGAATTTTTGGTATACAGGTAAGAAAAATAAAGTGGGAGAATAGTGAATAATATATAAATAATGTTAATTAAATTTACCTGTAATTAGACCTACAGTGAATCCAGTATTAATTAAAAGTTTCATAGTTTACATTTATTACTGTATAACAATAATAAAAGCTTACAATTACCTAATATTATTATTTGTGAATTGAAAAATTGAATGCTGCATGGAAAAAGGGAATAGCCAAGAAAATATTTTACGGATGATTTTAATTTTTTAAATGTATGTTGTATTTCTATTTATTTATTTTGGTATACAAGTTTTTTTAGTCTCCTTCAACTTTAAGTATACATCTTGCAAGCATACTTATCATTCTAAAGAACTTGTATCATACAAAAGTAATAATAATGTCTAAATATCTCAAACATAGCAAACAAACAACTAGTTTCATATAAAGCATATGTATATATTTATCAAGCACACATATGTCATATTAAGCACTAAGCACTAATAATATACAAAAGTCAAATTTTGTTGTGCTTATTTTTTTATAGTTACGGACCATAGTACACTCAGTAAAAATAAATAAAAAGGACCTATACTGTTTCAGTTCCGCAGCTAAGTCTGCTATAGATGTCACGGTGATTCCTTGAATAATACTTTTATATGTACAATTGACTTGCTGTTATTCTTACGAAAGATACACAAATAACTGAAATTGGAGTCTATTGCAATTTTAGACTTTTTGATTTTAGTCATAGATAGCAACTCGACCCTAAATAACGTATTTACAGAGAGTTAAGTGAGTTAAATAAAATTGTTACAATTTTTAACATTAAATTTCAAAATGCTGATTCTCAGAAACTAAAGTAATAATGTAAGTGAGAACCGAACTGTCAGTCTGAAAAGAACAATCCAAGGACAATGGCAACGTCAGAGAAACGAAGACATAACATGAGCACGGCACAGAAAAGTAAATGAAGACACGCACATATACAAAAATGAACAACACAGACCCAATAAAAACCTGGGTGAGATCAGGTGCACTGGTAGAGTAAGCATCTCCTGCTTCTTATAAGACACCCGCCGTGTCGAACATGTCAACTCCGGTAGTAAAGGCAAATCCGGTAGAGGAAAATCAAACTTTAGTGTCAAAGAGAAAGATCTGTTGTCATCTGGGAAACTGGGATAGGAACAAAACTTTGTCACATTGGTCCTTGGGTACCAGTTCCCTTTAATACTTTTATCCATTGCAAAGGTCTGGATCCAATCCAAGATGGCCACCAGCAGGGCAAAAAATTTAACATTTGTTCTGCCATGGAAATTCATTTTAAAGACTTGGTCTCTTAAACTACTGATCAATTGGAACCAAACTTGATTACAATTAACTTTAGGAGATCCCTTCAAAATTGTGTCCATCAGGACTGCATGCTCAAAATTCAAGATATCCATCAATGGGAAAAGAGGCTTTTCATCAGACCCTAGTAAGAAATTTATGCCATTATGATCTCTGAAACTGATGTCTTTATGATGTCGGTCATGGTCTGTGAGCAATACAGTCATTTGAGAGTCTCTCCTTTATTCTTAGCTCGCTTTTAAGGTTGCAGCTTCCTCATATTAGATGTTAAAGCCACTTTTGGCAAACACAAAACATTGTGTCAACAAGTTTGCAACTTTAACTTTGTTAATCTATTTGAATTAGTCTTAGATGCGCGGACATACCGGCCAGCTCTGTATACACATGCTTACTACTACGCATGATAATATAGTGACCGGTGACTAAAGGATCACATGTATCTGAGAGTTATAGGCTCACATCTGGGAAAAAATATATTTTATGATAAAAATAACAAAAATAATGTTCATGTTAATAAGCATGTTACTTTAAACAACAAAATTCATAATGACCGTTTTTCTAATTGATAAAAATATACTAGTACATGCCTCGGACAGGTTTTCGATATTCAATGGAGTAAAATTAACGGCAAGGCGATATGAAAAACTGAAAATCATATAATTTTTAATATCCATTTACTATCTATTCGCAATCTTTTTTGAAAAGCTTCTCAGGTTTTTTTTCTCTTTATGACGAAGAGCTTCAAAAAAGGCTTATCACCAACAGTATATAAACATTTTAATCAAATATTATAATTTATGGTTATTAATGAAGAAGAATAAATAAAAAGAACTTAATTATATTACTATTTTAAAACTTTAATAATAATTCAGAAATTTATTAGAAAAAAACATGCGGTAATTCCTTAAGAATGATTTAAATTTTCACTTCATCCAGGTCTCACTATACTCTGCTAATATAAACCATCTTAATTGCTATAAAAATACCAAGCTCAGCTATTGTTTGACACAAGTGGGAGAAACGTGAATCAGAAAATTAGAAAGTGGGAGAAACGTGAACTGAATGGTCAGTGTCAGGTGATAGTCATGTGATTGGTGGCCATTTTAGGTATTACCCATGCTTGGCACTTGAGTAAAGTGTCACCTTTAATTTTATTTTATGGCCTCAATTAGGAGCGGATATGGGATAGATGATATTACAATAAAACAATATGACAAGCTGTTGTCAAAACAAGTGTCCCAAGCCCAACTTATGTCGACAATTAAATAAATTGCTATCAAAAAAATTTCATGTCTTCTATTACTATACCTGCATTTTCAAAATTAATAATCAATTCCACTTCTGTTTTCTTTGTAATTTTTATTGATTTTTCCCCGTATTGTACCCCTAACCCCCTAACAACACATTTTTGTTAAAAATAGATACCGGAAGTCATTGTTTGTTCTGGAGCGATACACAACAAAGTGATGACCTTTTTATGACAGCTTGTGTGTACAAATTACTATGACATCTTAGTAATAAAGGGCTACGCCAAGCGCAGCATGATACGACCGCAGCATGTCAACCACTGAAATTTCAACAAAGTAGTTTAAAAGTGAATGTGGACACAGTAAAGAGCTTGACAAAATAATTAGATGGACACAAAAAGAAGCTTGACACAGTTATTAGCTAGAAACAAAATAGGGAAAAATTCATCCTTTTTGATCACTTACTGATGAAAAAAACGTAAGAGCTATGCAAAATATGTACTATCAACTAAAACTTTACATCCATAGAAATTCAAAGAAAAAAATTCCATCGAAATCTGATGAAAAATAAAGATATGACATATTTAGAAAAATTGCAATTTCGGCCCCTAGGCTTTGACCCCATGTAGCTCGGAAACGGTAAGAGCCACGCCAAATCTGTTGCCANAATGTTGGCCCCTTTGACCCCTTGTAGCTCGGAAACGGTAAGAGCTAAACAAAATCTGTTTACATACTGCCGAAAGCTTAGATCAAGAAGAATCCAAAGAAAAAAATCCCATTGAAATCCGATGAAAAATAAAGATTTGACATTTTTAGATAAATTGCATTTTTGGCCCCTTTGACCCCTTGTAGCTCGGAAATGGTAAGACCTACACAAAATCCGTTGACATACTACTGAAAGCTTAGATCAAGAGGAATCCACAGAAAAAATTCCCATCGGAATCCGATGAAAAATATAAATTCTACATAATCTGCAAATTCGCAATTTTGGTCCCGTTCGGCCCCTCATAGCTGGGAAAGGAAACAAGTTATCAAAAATCTAATAGCTGGGCGCCACATTAATTTTTCACAAGGAATCCATTAAAAAAAACTGCATCAAAATCGGACTTAAAATAAAAAATTTATTTTTTTGGAGATTTGCCCCTGTTGGGCCCCATTTATCTCGTGAGCGGTACATGTTACGTGAAATCCGTTGGCATACTTCAGATTGGAAATTTCCTCAGGAGCACACTGAAAGAAACCCCATCAAAATCCGATTAATAATAAAGATTCTACAGACAAACATGTGAAAACACCCAATTTAACCCTTTTTGGCCCCTTTTTTAAAAACGGGTGGGGCAACAATGACCAAAACTAAGCCAAGCCTTCCTTTTGTACCAAAGAACATTATGTTAAAATTTCATAAGGATTGATCTACTGGAACTAAAGTTATTGACCAAAAACTAAAGTGTCTACAGACGACGACGACGACAACGACGACGACAACGACAACAACGACGACAACGACGACAGCACCATACCAATATACGACCGCAAAAATTTTTGCGGTCGTATAAAAACTAATTGCATTTTGATTAAATGAGGTTTATTAAAATTATCTGATCATAATAATGGCAATACACAAGTCTTATGAGAGAAAATCAGACCACCTTGATCATGTGATTCAGTCCAGGTCAAATGTAAACAATGTGTTGTTGAATAAGTTTAATTAATAATAAAACAATAATAAGTCTGATAGCTTTATTCAAATAATAAAAACAACACAAATACTACGTAGCTTTATTAAAGAGATATAACAGGCACTCATAATTAGGTAAGTCAATATATGCTTTTCCCATAGGGTTCCATGTAAAAGTATGTTCTGCTTTGGCGGCCATGTTTTTTCGCGGATCAAAAAAAAATTCGGCAATCTAAGTAAAAGACCTTCCATACATCATTCCTGTAAAGTTTGGTTCCATTTGCTTCAATAACTTCAGAGGAGATAGCAAATATTTGCTTTTCCCATAGGGTCCAATGTTAAACTATGTTCTGTGCTGGAGGCCATGTTTTTTCACAGATTGAAAAAATTTCGGCAAACTAAGTAAAGGACCTTCCATACATCATTCCTGTAAAGTTTGGTTGAATTTGCTTCAGTAGCTTCAGAGGAGATAGCAAATATATGCTTTTCCCATAGGGTCCCATGTTAAACTATGTTCTGTGCTGGTGGCCATGTTTTCTCACTAATTGAAAAAATTTCGGCAAACTAGGTAAAGGACCTTCCATACATCATTCCTGTAAAGTTTGGTTCCATTTGCTTCAGTAACTTCAGAGGAGGTAGCAAATATTTGCTTTTCTCATAGGGGGCCATTTTAAACTATATTCTGTGCTGTCGGCCATGTTTTTTCACGCATCGAAAAAATTTCGGCAAACTAAGTAGAGGACCTTCCATACATCATTTCTGTAAAGTTTGGTTCAATTTGCTTCAATAACGTCAGAGGAGATAGCAAATATATGCTTTTCCCATAGGGTCCCATGTTAAACTATGTTCTGCGCTGGTGGCCATGTTTTTTCACGGATCGAAAACATTTCGCCAAACTAAGTTAAGGACCTTCCATGGATCATTCCTGTAAAGTTTGGTTCAAGTTGCTTCAGTAGCTTCAGAGGAGATAGCAAATATATGCTTTTCCCATAGGGTCCCATGTTAAACTATGTTCTACGCTGGCAGCCATGTTTTTTCACTGATTGAAAAAATTTCGGCAAACTAGGTAAAGGACCTTCCTTACATCATTCTGTAAAGTTTGGTTCCATTTACTTCAGTAACTTCAGAGGAGGTAGCAAATATTTGCTTTTCCCATAGGGTTCCATGTTAAACTATGTTTTGCGCTGGCGGCCATGTTTTTTCACAGATTGAAAAAATTTCGGCAAACTAAGTCAAAGACCTTCCATACATAATTCCTGTAAAGTTTGATTCCATTTGCTTCAGTTACTTCAGAGGAGATAGCAAATATTTGCTTTTCTCATAGGGTCCCATGTTAAACTATCTTTTGCGCTGGCGGCCATGTTTTTTCACGGATCGAAAAAATTTCGGCAAACTAAGTAAAGGACCTTCCATACATCACTCCTGTAAAGTTTGGTTCAATTTGCTTCAGTAGCTTCAGAGGAGATAGCAAATATATGCTTTTTCCCATAGGGTCCAATGTTAAATCTTAGTTCAGCGCTGGCGGCCATGTTTTTTGGTCGATCGGAAAAATTTCTGCAAACTAAGTAAAGGACCTTCCATACATCATTCCTGTAAAGTTTCGTTGAAATTGGTTCAGTGGTTTCAGAGGAGATAGCCAAAATGTGAAAAGTTTACGGACGGACGACGGACGCCAAGTGATGGCAAAAGCTCACATGGCCTTTAGGCCAGGTGAGCTAACAAGTGTACACACAGAAATGTCTCGCCTGTATATGCATATCTTTACCAAAATAATTAGTCATGGCTACATGACAGGCGCCAGACTGACATGAGCACACCTAGATGTAACAAAAGAACAAATATGACGTCTGTTGGTGTTCCAGTTGAAGAGAAATGATCAAAGTCAATGAACCATGAAATTGAGGTCAAGGCTACATGACATGTACCAGACTGACATGCACCAACCTGGATGTAGCAACAGACCAAATATGATGATTCTAAGTATCAATCTACAGAGAAATAAGTGTTACAGTAAAGAAATGTTCAGAGTCAATGAGCCATGAAATTGAGGTCAAGGCTACATGACAGGTGTCAGACTGACATGTGCCTACCTTGATGTAGCATTAGACAAAATATGATGCCTGTAAGTGTTCTAGTTAAAGAGAAATGATCAAAGTCAATGAACCATGAAATTGAGGTCACGGCTACATGACAGTTGTCAGACTGGCATGCACCTACCTAGATGTAGCAATAGACCAAATATGATGACTCCAGGTATCATAGCTACAGAGAAATAAGTGTTACGGTAAAGAAATGTTCAAAGTCAATGAACCGTGAAACTGAGGTCAAGGATACATGACAGGTGTCAGACTGGCATGCACCCACCTAGATGTAGCAATATATTAAATATGATGAATCTAGGTGTTCTAGTTACAGAGAAATAAGTATTCTAGTTGAAAAGTGATCAAAGTCAATGAACCATAAAATTGAGGTCAAGGCTACATGACAGGTGTCAGACTGGCAAGCACCCACCTAGATGTAGCAATAGACAAAATATAGTATGTCTATATATTACAGTGCCTCAGAAATTGACTTGAATGTAAAACTATGTCGCAAAATTTACAAAGTCACTGAACCGTGAAAATGAGGTCAGGGTCAAATGACAAGTGGCAGACTGGCATGCACCTACTAAGATACATCAATACACTTAATATTATGGTTCTATGTATTACATATCCAGAGAAATCAACTTGAATGTGAAACTATGTCGCAGATTTTCTAAGTTCACTGAACCATGAAATTGAGGTCAAGGCAACACGACAGGTGTCAGACTGAGGTGTACCCATATAGATCTCACTATAGACCAAATATGACAAGTCTAGGTGTTATAGTTCCTGAGAAAAGGACTTGAATGTGAAACTATGTCGCAATGTTTATGTGCTTATTGAACCATGAAAACAAGGTCAAGGTCATCCAAAATATATGCTGCTGGAAAGGTCATCACTTGGTGGTGCTGTGGTCCAAAGATGATGTTTGTATGTATTACCCTTGAAAAGTTATGAAGGTTTAAGAAAAGAGTTTACGCCGCCACTGCCGGATTGCTATACCTATGTCTCGCTTTCAGCGACTTTCGTCGCAGGCGAGACAAAAATCATATTTTTCGACGTTTCTTCAAAATCCCCAAAAAGTGGTGAATCTGAGTGTCGAAAAATTCGAGTAATTATGGTATTCCAATATCTGGGTGTTAGATGAAGACCAAATTTAGAAACCTTATTTAGGTTTTAAAATAGAGAAATGACTAACAGATATAAAATATGGTGCAAAATGTCAGTGAAAATTCACACATACATGTATTTGATCCACCTTACATAAATTATGTAAAATAAATAGCAAGCCTATGTATTTGGAAGTAAATTCCACACAATTATATTTCCTGGAGATAAACATACCTGTTTATCTTCATTTAGTTCTTCTAACTTGAGGACATCAATCTTATTCACACATACCAACAATGGTTTGTTGGCAAATAATGGTTTGATATTATTAAACAACTCTAACTGAAATAGAAATATACATGTAGTTTATATTAACTTCAGTAACAAGATCCTTTCAAAAATGCTATCTAAAATGAGTGAGAGATTTGTAAAGATCTTGTGATATTTGCATTAAGTTATGTCTTTAGCCTAGGAGGAGTAGTGGCCATATAATGGGTACCCCCTGCAGATAATGAGAAAGTTCATGTTTAAAAGATGTGTATGAAGATTAAGTTAGTCAGTTAACAGGAAGTATATGTAATGCAAACCTGAATTCACTACTTGCAGTTTGGGACATCTCTCCAATTTCCATACAAAATTAGAAGAAGTGATTAGTGGTTACTGAGGAAAATGTTTCAACAAATTTCTACAATTGAGATGTCTACAAATTAACTATGTTGGTAAACAGGAAGTAGATGTCTGGCAAACCTGAATATAGGACATTTAAGGTAGATAGACAGTAATATTCATATCCATGAGGTTTTGTTGTAAGTCGGCACATTTAAAAAGGTAATCCTTACCCGAAATCTGTAATAAAAAGTAT
>MJUU01032383.1:90631-104467 GCA_002080025.1 Modiolus philippinarum
GATGCTGACCTACCATCAGAGATGCATGCAAATGCAAGGTTAGATGGTCCTACCATGTACAGTGACCAAGATCTGAACTCGAGACTTAAACTTGAATGTAAGTCAGTCAAGTGGAAAATGTAGGTCAGTGACCCAATTTTGCCTGCATGCTGACCTACCATGAGAGATGCATGCATGTGCAAGGTAGGATGATTGTACCATGTACAGTGACCGAGATCTGGACTTGGATGTTAACTTGAATTAAGTCAGTCATGCANAAACTATATCCCCCGCTGGCAGCCATGTTGAATGTAGCGCAATCCTGAAAAACACCTTTTTGTAAGGAACCACCCAAAGACTATTGTGGCCAAGTTTGGTATCAATTGGTGCAGTTGTTTCAGAGAAGAAGATCTTTGAAAATGTTTTCCCATAGGATCCAATGTTAAAACTATGTTTCCCGCTGGTGGCCATCTTGAATATAGCACTGACCTGAAAAACAACTTTCTTGCAAAGGATCACCTAACGACTATTGTGGCGATGTTTGGTTCCAATTGGCCCAGTAGTTTCAGAAAAGAAGATCTTTGAATGTGTTTTCCCATAGGGTTCAATGTTAAAACTGTGTCCCCCCTCTGACGGCCATGTTGATTCTAGCACAATCCTGAAAAACACCTTTTTTGTAAGGGACAACCCAAAGACTATTGTGGCCAAGTTTGGTACCAATTGGCTCAGTAGATTCAGAGAAGAAGATCTTTGAAAATGTTTTCCCATAGGGTCCAATGTTAAAACTATGTTCCCGCTGGCAGCCATCTTGGAAACTGCGCGGACCTAAAAAACACCCTTTTTGTAAGGAACCACCCCAGGACTATTGTGACCGAGTTTGGTTCAAATTGGCTAAGTAGTTTCAGAGAAGAATATCTTTGAAAGTGTTTTCCCATAGGCTCCAATGTTAAAACTATTTTTCCCGCTGGCCGCCATCTTGGAATTCGCGCAGACCTTAAAAACCTTAAGTTTGGTTCCAATTTGCCCAGTAGTTACAGAGGAGAAGATCTTTGAATGTGTTTTCCCATAGGGTCCAATGTTAAAACTATGTCCCCCGCTGGCAGCCATGTTGAATGTAGTGTGATCCTGAAAAACACCTTTTTTGTAAGGGACCACCCAAAAACTATTGTGGCCAAGTTTGGTACCAATTGGCTCAGTAGTTTCAGAGGAGAAGATCTTTGAATGTGTTTTCCCATAGGGTCCAATGATAAAACTATGTTTCCCGCTGGTGGCCATCTTGGAAATCACGCGGACCTAAAAAACACTTTTTTCTAAGGGACCACCCAAGGACTATTGTGGCCAGTTTGGTTCCAATTGGCTCAGTAGTTTCAGAGAAGAAGATCTTTAAATATGTTTTCCCATAGGGTCCAATGATAAAACTATGTTTCCCACTGGCGGCCATCTTGGAAATCACGCACACCTAAAAAACATCTTTTTTGTAAGGGTCCACCCAAGGACTATTGTGGCCAAGTTTGGTTCCAATTGGCTCAGTATTTTCAGAGAAGAAGATCTTTGAAAGTGTTTTCCCATAGGGTCCAATGTTAATACTATGTTTCCCGCTGGCGGCCATCTTGGAAATCGGGCGGACCTAAAAAAACACCTTTTTTAAAGGGGACCACCCAAGGACTATTGTGGCCAAGTTTGATTTCAATTGGCCCAGTGGTTTCAGAGGAGAAGATCTTTGAATGAAAAGTTTACGGATGACGGACGGATGACAGACGACAAACGCAAAGTGATGGCAAAAGCTCACCCTGGCATAGCCAGGTGAGCTAAAAATGATCACTGATACTATAAGGCATCAAAAAAGATATGGTTACTAGATACAATTCAAAAAAGAAATTGGTCTTTGAGAGTTTCAGAAAATTTACCAAAATTAGAATCAGTATTTTCCACTAATGATCTTCAATACTGTAAGGAATTGAAAAAGATATGGTTGCTAGGTAGAATTCCAAAAAATAGTAGGTCTTTGAGAGTTTCAGGAAATTTACCAAAATTAGAATCAAAGATTTTTGCAATCTGACTATTGAAAATCATCATTGAAACTATAAGGCATCAAAAAAGATAAGGTTGCTATGTAAAATTCCAAAAAGTAATTGGTCTTTGAAAGTTTCAGGAAATTTACCTAAATTAGAATCAAAGATTCTTCCAACCTGACAGTTGAAATTCATCACTGTAACTCTAAATAATTGAAAAAGATATGGTTGCTAGGTAGATTTCCAAAAAATAATGGGTCTTTGAGAGTTTCAGGAACTTTACCAAAATTAAAATTTTTTGCAATCTGACCATTGAAAATGATCAATTTATCTGATGGCATCAAAAAAGATATGGTTGCTAGGTAAAATTCCAAAAAGTAATTGGTCTTTGAGAGTTTCAGGAAATTTACCAAAATTAAAATCATATTTTTGAAATCCTAGTGTTCATACTAGCTGATGACATTAACAAGAGTTGTCAGAAGACAACATAGCTCGCCGGGGATTCCAGTAACTTCAATGCACAATAAATTCGAAAGTAATAAAAAGCTTTCTTCACAAGAAAGTTACATATCAAATTTAAACACCCTATCACTAAACAACTTAATTCTAGAAGCAAAGTTAAAAGTTTTTAAAAAATTGCCCTCAGGGCAAGGTCAAGGTCAAAATGTCTACAAATATGGTACCTTTAGAAAGCTCTCCTCATAAGGAAGTTACATACCAAATATGAACTCCCTATGACAAAAAGCCTACCTTCTAGAGGCAAGGTTTAAGTTTTTTAAAAATTGCCCTCAGGGCAAGGTCAAGGTCAAAATGTCTACAAATATGGTACCTTTAGAAAGGTCTCATCATAAGAAAGTTACATACCCAATATGAACACCCTACCACTAAAAGCCTACCTTCTAGAGGCAAGGTAAAAGTTTTTTAAAAATTGCCCTAAGGGCAAGGTCAAGGTCAAAATGTGTACAAGTATGGTACAAAAAGAAAGCTCTCATCACAAGGATGCCACATACCAAATATCAACCTCCTAGTTCTTCAGGTCTCCATTCCACAAGCTAGGTTAAAGTTTTGCTAACGCCGACGCTGCCGCCGCCAACACCGGGGTGATGACAATAGCTCTCCGGACATTCGTCCCCGCGAGCTAAAAAGTTGCTTAATTACAAAACTTTATGTTGGAATTTCAAAAATTATTAGTCTTTTGACATTTTCAGGAAATTTACCAAATTTGGCACTGGGGTCTTAATTCCAAAAGCTAAGAACGTATCCAATAATTCCCCATGAAAATATAAACCACAAAATCGAAATTATACATAGAGTTCCAGTCGTTCTGATGAGTACTAATTGTTAAACATTTTTTATGCCCCTTAAGGGTATGCCCCCAGGGGTCATACCAAAAGTCTGCTATCATCAGTAAATGAGATGCATATAATTGGACTTGCATACAATGTCTCAGCTTCCAAGTTACATGAATACTTCAGAAGATTTCTCTTATTACTGGATATCTCGAAATAAATTTTCGCTCATTTTTCTGCCCTGAGGGCAAATTTCAAAATTCTGAAACCTTCGGCACAGACAACTTTTATGGTGTTACTTATACCCTTATTACAAGGTTTCTGCGATTTAAGGTGTGAGAGGAGTTCAAGCGGAATCAATTTTTTCTTTTTTTGGACCCCCTAGAGGCCATGCCCTGAGGGGTCATACCAAAGTTCGACACCCTCTGTGAAGTTGCTACATAATATGTGAGTCGATTCCCGAGTTTCAACTTTCTAGCACAAATGGCCTTTGAAATTTCTTCAATTATTGGATTTCGCGAAAATTCGTTTTTCGCCCATAATTTGCCTCTAGGGTGTTTGACCTAAATTACGAATCCACAGTGCACTACTTCTGATCATACTCTAGTATGGTGCCAAGTTTCAAATTTGTATCTCTTATAGTTCCAGAGCTATCAGGGAGCATACAAACACACGTACGTACGTACATACGGATGGACTGCATTACATAATCCCCCGCTTTCGCTAAGCGGGGGGATAATAATCCAAGGACAATTGCAACATCGGAAACAACAAAGGTGTCACACATGAATCATATTCCTTCATGTATATCTGCACAGAGTCCTTCTTCTAAGTGGCTAATTAGTACTTGTGGACAGATGGAAAGAAAGAACAAGAGAATCTCAAGAGCCTGTATTGCTCACCTGGGTCCTGCAGCACTATAATTCCCAATTGATGGTCCATCTTTGGTGGTGTATGTACATAATAAACTGCTGCGCCAAGAGTGCATGATACGCCCATCCACTGTCAACTCGAATTTTATGGCATTGTTGGACCACAACAAAATTTTGATACTCATATACCAAATATCAAATCAATATGTCAAGCGGTTACGGAAAAAAACTCGAGAAACCTATATTTTTCAAAATTTCACTAAGTCCAAGGGCCATAACTCAGTACAAAATCAATCGACTGGAACCAAATTTGAACTTGATCTGTATCTCACCTAGATATAGTCATATACAAAATATGAAATCAATATGTCAAGCTGTTACTGAAACAAGTGTGGACCCTAATTGATGTCTCGCCCATCCCTGCTTGATCGCAAAATTGATGTGAGAGCTCAAACTGCCTAAATCAGAAACTTAACATGTTCACTAGACTGTGAAATTAGATTAACTGACAAAAGCAATATAGCAGACTGTCACATATCACCCAAAACCAAAATTCCAAATATTAATGACCTACCACTGATAGATACTGAAAAACCAAACATGTTCACTAGACCATGAAAATGAGGTCAAGGGCTAAAGCCAAACAGCAGGCTGTCATCTTCCATCTAAGACAAACCAACATGCCAAATATTTCTGAACTTACATTAATAGATACTAGGAAACTTAACATGATCACTGGACCATGAAACTGAGGTCACAGACAAAAGCCATACAGCAGACTGTCATGTACTATTGCAAGACCAACATATTAACCAAATATCATTGACCTACCACATATAGTTACTGACAAAATGACCTAATCACAAAAACTTAACATGCTCACTAGACCATGAAATTGAGGTCAAGGACAAAAGCCATATGACAGAATGTCATGAACTATCTAAGACCAACCTACATACCAAATACCATTGACCTACCACTTATAGTTCCTGAGAAACTAAACTAAGCACAAAAACTTAACATGTTCATTGGACCGTGAAATTGAGGTCACAGACAAAAGCCATATAGCAGACTGTCATGTACTACTCAAGACCAACCTATATACCAAATATCATTGACCTACCACTTATAGTTACTGAGAAAGTGACCTAATCACAAAAACTTAACATGAAGTTTACGCTGTCGCTGTTGCCGCCGCCGCCACCGTCATGCTTTGTACGCATATGTCTCGCTTTCCGCAACTTTCGTCACGAGCGAGACAAAAAACTCTGGAAACCTATATTTTTCAAAATTTCACTAAGTCCAAGGGCCATAACTCTGTAAAAAATCAACCGACTGGAATCAAATTTGAACTTGATCTGTATTTCACCTAGATATAGTCATATACCAAATATGAAATCAATATGTCAAGCTGTTTCAGCAGTCTGTGCCTTTAGCCACTAGCCCTGCGCCTGAGACTAGTAAAATCAGTTTCGGGCTAGTAAAAATTTTACTGTGGGCTAGTTAAAATTGTACCTTATTAACAAAGAATCTTCTATAAGGGCTAGTGAAATTGGGTTCGGGCTAGTACAACAAGGGACCTTACTAGCCCCTTAGGGCTAGTGAGTGAAAAAGTTTTTGGCACAGACTGTTTCAGAAAAAAAACTACGGAAACCTATATTTTTCAAAATTTCACTAAGTCCAAGGGCCATAACTCTGTACAAGATTAACCAACCGGAACCAAATTCAAACTTGATCTGTATTTCACCTAGATATAGTCATATACCAAATACGAAATCAATATGTCAAGCGGTTACAGAAAAAAACTCCGGAAAACTATATTTTTCAAAATTTCACTAAGTCCAAGAGCCATAACTCTGTACAAAATCAACCGACTGGAACCAAATTCCACCTTGATCTGTATTTCACCTAGATATAGTCATATACCAAATATGAAATCAATACGTCAAGCAGTTACAGAAAAAAACTCCGGAAACCTATATTTTTCAAAATTTCACTAAGTCCAAGGGCCATAACAGACTGTACAAAATCAACCGACCGGACCAAATTCGAACTTGATCTGTATTTCACCTAGATATAGTCATATACCAAATATGAAATCAAAATGTCAAGCGGTTACAGAAAAAATCTCCGGAAACCAGAAAGTTAACAGACAGTCAGGGGTGCAACTTAAATAAGTTATCACCAAAATCACTTAAATGAGTTACTTTGAACTACTGACTTTCTATAAATAACTTATACCAGTTATGAAGCAATAACCTATATGAGTTACTGTTTTGTTAATCAAGGGACATTACTCTGTTGATAACTTCATTCAGTTATTGAAGTCTTTTCTACATTATATTCAGATTTGTTAAAATTCCTACTTATTGGTCACAGTTAAGTCTATTATTACACATGTATTAAGTAGTTCAAATTGACCTCAATCTAATGATGGCCTGTCTAATTGATTTTGATGAACCATTTCAAAGATAACTGAGATTTAATTTCCCAAGGGTCCAATCTTTATGGGGGTTGGCCCATGTATTTCCTCTCTTTGCGCATTTATAACATGATAGGTAATTACAGTTAAGATTCCAAACCATATGGGAACTAGATGTAACTGTGGCCTGATGGGCCACAAATTTATACCCCCCGCTTCTTGTTGATGATCCTACCCTGCACAGTTACAGACATAGAAACGTACCATGGGGGTACTCCAATAGTCCACCGTAACTTTGAGGCAACTTAAAATAAGAGGAAGGCACAGAGAAATCCTTTGATAAGACATAGACTCATTAGAACTATTTATCAGAGAGATATTTTGCTACTCAATAGGGAAAATGTTGGGGAAACCTTTTTAGCCTACCTTTTAAATTTTCAATATAGACTCTAAGTAGGAGAAATCTACAAAGTGCTGTAACTTTGTTAAAAATTTATGAATCAATCTGAAAATAAGACGTGCACAAGTACTTATAGTTACTAACATTCTGACAAAATTTGAAAAGTCAATTCAAAAAGGTTCCCGAGATAAGCTTCGGACAAATCTTCGGACAAATTTTCAATTTAGACTCTAAGTAGGAGAAATCTACAAAGTGCTGTAACTTTGTTAAAATTTTATGAATCAATCTGAAAATAGGAGGTGCACAAGTACTTATAGTTACTAACATTCTGACAAAATTTGAAAAGTCAATTCAGAAAGGTTCCCGAGATAAGCTTCGGACAAAAAATGTCTAAGGACGGACAGACGGACGGACGGACGGACGGACGGACGGACAGACGGACGGACAGACGGACGCACGGACGGACGGATGGACAGACAGACAGACGGACATGGTGATTCCAGTATACCCCCCCAACTTCGTTGCGGGGGGTATAANGCCTAGGGCTAGTGAGTGAAAAAGTTTTTGGCACAGACTGTTTCAGAAAAAAAACTACGGAAACCTATATTTTTCAAAATTTCACTAAGTCCAAGGGCCATAACTCTGTACAAGATTAACCAACCGGAACCAAATTCAAACTTGATCTGTATTTTACCTAGATATAGTCATATACCAAATACGAAATCAATATGTCAAGCGGTTACAGAAAAAAACTCCGGAAAACTATATTTTTCAAAACTTCACCAAGTCCAAGGGTCATAACAGACTGTACAAAATCAACCGACCGGAACAAATTTGAACTTGATCTGTATTTCACCTAGATATAGTCATATACCAAATATGAAATCAAAATGTCAAGCGGTAACAGAAAAAATCTCCAGAAACCAAAAAGTTAACAGACAGACAGACGGAAGGACGGAGGGTATACCATAATACGTCCGTCTTTCGACGGGCTTATAAAAATCAGAAACTTTTTATAAAATTTAATTAAAATTGTTCAAGCAGTTTCAGAGAAGATTTTTGAATGCAGTTTCAAAACTTAAATGGCCAATGTAAATCTACGTTCCCTGCTGGCAGCTATTAAACATAAAACTCTGAAGAGGGTCACATCAGGACTATCATATCAAAATTCTACTGAAATTGTTCAAGCAGTTTCAGAGGAGAAGATCTTTTTATGCATTTCCCACTGGGTCCAATGTTAAACTAAGTTTTGCTACTGGTGGCCATGTCGGAAGACGGATCAGCACCAAAGTAACAAGCTTGGTCAAAATCTCACAAGTTTTATTTATGCATTGTTGCCAACGCTCAGGGTATCACATAAGCCCCCCTCACTTCGTGAGGTGAATTAAAAAGGAAGACACAATACGTCGTTTTCGAGATATAGATCTAGTACCAGACAACATACTTATCTGGGTACTTTAAATTTGTCATGTAATAATAGTGACATTGCGGTGCTTGAAGTCTTCCGCTTTGTACTTGCTGTAAATAAGAACAAGAGAAGGGGCAGTCGGAAACGACAGCTAATCCCCTTGCCCGTTTATTGAATGTTTGTCTAGTAATATAACCACTCAAGGAAGTTGTACTATTCAAGATCTGGCTTGTTACTTAAATCTGCGCCAGTCATGCAAGAAATGTTGTGACCTTATTTCAATCACGAGCTTCATACCAAAAGCATATATGCATCTACTGATGAATTATTATTCTTCTGCAAGTTGTAGTACCTAAAATCCAGACTGTAACACAAACTTTATCCTAAGTCACTCATGCATGAAATGTAGGTCAAAGTGACCTAAGTGACCTACTTTTTATCTGGAGCTTTGTAACTTTCCAAGATGCATCTACATACAAAATATTATCTATGAATTGTAGTATCTAAAATGCAAGCTGTAACACAAACTTAAACCTAAGTCACTCATGCATGAAATGTAGGTCAAAGTGACTCAATTTTCATCTGGAGCTTCCTAACTTTACAAGACACCTCTACATACAAAATATTACCGGGTATTCCTCTACAAGTTGTAGTATCCCAGATCTGGACTCTTACAAAAACTTTATCCTGAGTCACTCATGCATGAAATGTAGGTCAAATCCACCAATTCTATATATCAACCTCAAGTTCTCCTCAAGATGCATCCATGGACAAAACATTGTCCATCTACGACTCGTTATTCAAAAGATATATGGTCTTAAGTTCGAACGGACAAACGGATGAACGGACGAACGGGTAAAACTCTATATCCCCTTTCCCAACTTTGTTGGGCGAGCTTATAAAAATCTTGTGATATCTTGCAGACAGTGCAGTCATGTTACTGTGGTTTTTAACTTCAAAGCTGCATGATAATAAATAGAATGAAAATATAATGACTGTAAGTGGAACTTGTCCAATAAGTTATTATCCCATCGCCCAACAAAGTTGGGGAGGGGATATAGCTTTTACCCGTCGTCCATTTGTCTGTTCGTCCGTTCGAACTTAAGACCATATATCTTTTGAATAACAAGTCGTAGATGGACAATGTTTTGTCCATGGATGCATCTTGAGGAGAACTTGAGGTTGATATATAGAATTGGTGGATTTGACCTACATTTCATGCATGAGTGACTCAGGATAAAGTTTTTGTAAGAGTCCAGATCTGGGATACTACAACTTGTAGAGGAATAATATTTTGTATGTAGATGCTTCTTGTAAAGTTACGAAGCTCCAGGTAAAAATTAGGTCGCTTTGACCTACATTTCATTCATGAGTGACTTAGGTTAAAGTTTTTGTGAGAGTCCAGATCTAGGATACTACAAGTCGTAGAGGAATAATATTTTATATTTAGATGCATCTTGGAAAGTAACGAAGCTCCAGGTTAAAATTAGGTGACTTTGACCTAAATTTCATGCATGAGTGACTTAGGTTAAAGTTTTTGTAAGAGTCCAGATCTGGGATACTACAAGTCGTAGAAGAATAATATTTTGTATGTAGATGCATCTTGTAAAGTTAGAAGCTCCAGATAAAAATTAGGTCACTTTGACCTACATTTCATGCATGAGTGACTTATGTTAAAAGTCTGTTTTACAGCTTGGATTTTAGATACTACAACTCGTAGAAGAATAATATTTTGTATGTAGATGCATCATGTAAAGTTACAAAGCTCCAGTTTAAAATAAGGTCACTTTGACCTACATTTCATGCATGAGTGACTTAGGATAAAGTTTGTGTTACAGTATGGATTTTAGATACTACAATTTGCAGAAGATTAATCTTTCATCAGTAGATGCATATATGCTTTAGGTATGAGGCTCCTGATTGAAATAAGGTCACATCATTTCTTGCATGACTGGCTCAGATTTAAGTAACAAGCCAGATCATGAATAATACAACTTCCATGAGTGCTTATATTACTAGACAAACATTCAATAAACGGGAGAGGGGATTAGCTGTCGTTTCCGACTGCCCCTTCTCTTGTTATTTTTGGAAGTGAACTTGTCAGATTTTCTTTAAATCACGTTATTCAGAAAAAATACTCATCTCCATGGGGAAAGTAAAATTATCTTAAGTTACAAATTAGATAGCCATTCGGAGACCCATTGACATCAAGAGTATTGGAATTGGAACGGGACATGTGCCTGAACCTGAAATGACGGGAACGTCATAAAATATGTTACATCATTCTGGAAATGAAAGGATCTCATCAAATCATAGTTAGGCTTCCAACAAAATATTAAATCACAAGTGGTGAAATCAATAACAATGCCATTATTCAACGTATATGAGCAGGAAACATAATATTTTACATACCTCTAGTTTTGGAAAGTCTGTTAGAATCTGTGTAAGTTTATCATGAAATGTCTGCTGTGCAAACTTTACTTTACGCATGTAAAAATGTCTGATTCTTCCAATACGGTACTGTTTATGTATAACTGTTGGAGTCTTTCGCTGCGTCTTGGACAAAACAATGTCTATAAAGTCCTGGAAAACAAGAATTGCATTCAACAAAAAACAAACTGACTGTACACTAGGCAAATTGAATGGTCCTGTCAAGAATTGGATTTCACTTTATAAAAATATTAGTCTATAGGGTGGAATAAACCCCCCCCCCCCTTATGAACAAAAGATATTTTTTCAGTTCTTCTATATGTCTCAAATGAACATTAGAACTTTAATATAACCTGCACAGAAAGACAGGATAGGACCACTTTTACAGTACATATACTCAAATTTATTCATCATCATGTGTTCCCTGCTGGTTTACTCTATTCATACAGGTTTTTCTTGTTTAAGTGAATGGATTTGCCCTCCCTTCTTTGATTCTTTGACCAATAAATGCCCTTTTTATTACTTTGCTTCTTTACAAGAGAGTCTTGTTCCACATGCTCTCACTCTTACATAGGTTGGGGGTTAACTGAAAATCATTCCGCTGTGAAAAAAGGCATGCAACCTTACACATAGTAAAGGTTCATTATTAACCAATCTAATTAAAATTAGATCTTCCAGTTGTTCCCTACAGTCACTGCATGTAAGATCTAACATCACCCAATTTTACTTTCTGTTATGATAATTCATTGGAAGCCCTCGGCTTTTTTCACAAGTGTGGACCCAAATTGATGTCTCGCCCGTCCCTACTTGGTCGCAAAACAGATGTGAAAACTCTAACTGACTAATTCAGAAAACTTTAAACTTAACAGCAAACTGTTATATAAAACTGAAAACCAAAATGCTAAATATCATTGACCTACCACTGATATAGATACTAAAGAACCAAACATGTTCACTAGGCCGTGAAAATGAGGTCAAGGGCTAAAACCAAATAGCAGGATGTCGTGTTCCATCTAAGACAAACCCACATACCAAATATTATTGACCATATATTAACAGATACTTGAAAACTCAACATGTTCACTGAACCATGAAAATTAGGTCACAGACCAGAGGCTCCCAGGAGCCTGTATCGCTCACCTGGCTTTCAGTTGCCTTAATCAAGAAAATATTGTAAGTTATACAGTTGATCTTCAGTTTCTCAAACTTTTGTAGCTCAAACACCTCCAATATCTTGAACTTTTTTTAAAGTCTGATGATCTTTTACTATATTTCTTTGTTGGGCTTTTTTTTGACAAAAAAGGTTCTTGCTAAGGACCACTTTCGACACCAGTTTTGAAGTCGAGACGTCATTTTGTAAATGGCAATCAACAAACAATTTTCAGCATTGGTTTTGAAGTCGCAACATCAATATCTATTTGGAAATCAAATTTATTGAAATCGGACAATGTTGACTTTTCCCGTCTTTTTTTGGTGGCCATTTTAAAAATGGTGGTCAACAAACAATTTTTAACATCAGTTTTGGCCTCATGGTGACTTCAAGATGAAGAACAACAATAAAAGCGTTGTTCCTTTGCTTGTTTTTTACCATGTATTTGTAGAGACTTTGTCTCATGTGCATTTACTCCATATCCTTTTATTCACCATTGAAGTTGCGACATCAAGACCTATTTGGAAACCAAATGTCATTGAAATCGGACAAGGTTGAATTTTCCTGCCTTTTTGGTGGCCATTTTGAAAATGGCTGTCAACGAACAATTTTTAACATCAGTTTTGAAGTTGTGACATCAAGACCTATTTGGAAACCAAATGTCATTGAAATCGGACAATGTTGAATTTTCCCGCCTTTTTTTGGCGGCCATTTCGAAAATGGCGGTCAAGGAACAATTTTCAACATCAGTTTTGAAGTCGCCACAGCATGGCAAACATTTCATCAATTTACACTTAACCTTCATCTTCTATAGTTTTGGAAATAATAGCTGAAAAATTCGAAAATTTAAAAAATTCGTTGAAAAAAGGGCAACAACTCCTACAAGGGTTTATGGAATTTCTTCAAAATTTCAGGATAAGTAGATCTTGATATGCTGAACATTTTGCAATTTACATTTGACCTCTATCTGTTACACTTTTTGAAATAAAAAATAAAAAATGCAAAAATTTTGAAAATCTAACAGAAAAGGGGCTATAACTCCGAGATGGATTTTCAGATTTTCTGCACAGTGGGTAGATTTCATCACGCTGATCATTTTTACACCAAGTCAGATTTTTGATATCTGTAACGGTTTTCGAGTTATTAGCTAAATACTGTAATTTACCCCAATGTTCTATCTTTAGCAATGGCGGCCATGTTTTTTGACCAGCCAACAAATCGAACATAACTTTGAGAAGCCATACCTTGGTGATGATTCAGGCCAAGTTTGGTTACATTTGGCCCAGCGGTTTCTGAGGAGAAGATTTTTTTTATTTTTGACGGACGGACGACAGACGACGGACACATAGTGATGACAATAGCTCACATGGCCCTTCGGGCTAGGTGAGCTAACAAAAGCCATATAGCAGACTGTCATGTACTACCTAGGACCAACCTATATACCAAAAAAAATTGACCTATCACTTAAAGTTACCGAGAAACTAAACTAAGCACAAAAACTTAACATGTTCATTGGCCCGTGAAATTGAGGTCACTGACAAAAGCTATATACCATATTGACATGTACTACTCAAGACCAACCTACATACCAAATATTATTGACCTACCAGGTATAGTTAATGAGAAATTGACTTAATCAGAGAAACTTAATGTGGTCACTAGACCGTGAAATTGAGGTCAAGGACAAAAGTCATATGCCAGACTGACATGTACTACTCAAGACCAACCTAGGTACCAAATATCGTTGACCTACCACTTACAGTTATTGAGATATGGATCTAATCAGAGAAACTTAACGTGGACACTAGACTGAAATTGAGGTCAAGGACAAAAGTCATATGCCAGACTGACATGTACTACTCAAGACCAACCTA
>MJUU01032383.1:104664-115828 GCA_002080025.1 Modiolus philippinarum
TGAAATTGAGGTCAAGGACAAAAGTCATATGCCAGACTGACATGTACTACTCAAGACCAACCTATAAAAGTGTGCAGTATACCATCAATACTTGTTTACTATCAAACAGTGTTACAAATATTGATCATGTTGATAAACAAGATGCTCTCAAGAGCTTGTATCGCTCACCTGGGTCCGATGCAGCACTATAATTCCAAACTGATGGTCCATCTTTGGTGGTGTATGTACATAAAAATCAGAAACTTTTTATAAAATTGAATTAAAATTGTTCAAGCAGTTTCAGAGAAGATTTTTGAATGCAGTTTCAAAACTTGAAGTGCCTATGTTAAGCTATGTTCCCTGCAGGCAGCTATTTAACATAAACCTTTGAAGAGGGTCACCAAAGGACTATCATATCAAAATTCTACTGAATTGTTCAAGCAGTTTCAGAGCAGAAGATTTTTTTATGCATTTCCCATTGGTTCCTATGTTAAACTATGTTCTGCCACTGGTGTCCATGTCGGAAGACGGATCAGCACCAAAGTAACAAACTTGGTCAAAATCTCACAAGTTTCATTTATGCAATGTTTAAATTGAATCCATTCAGTGGTTTTCTATTACATGTATATCTTTGTATGCATTTCCCCTTAGGGTCTAATTCATTGCTGGAGGCTATATTGGATGATGGATCAGCACCGAAGAAACAACACTTGGTCAGCTTCTCATAAGCATCATGTATGCAAAGTTTGGTTTTAATCTATTCAGCAGTTCTGAAGATCTTCTAATAAATGAAGTTCACAGCTGGTGACATTTGGTCAGCACCTGACAGGCATCATTCATGCCATGTTTGATTTAAATCCATTCAGCAGTTCTCTAGAAGATCTTTGTGCGCATTTCCTATAGGGTCCAATGCTGTGGGTCATATACAATGAGGATAGGCACCTGAGTAAAATACTTAGCCAGCATCTCATAAGCATTATCAATGCAAAGTATGGGTTAAGGCAATTCAGTGGTTCTTAAGAAGTTCTTTGTATACATTTTACAATTTTGGGTCCAAATTTAGTTCCCAGCTGGTGGCCATTTTGGATGACGGATCAGCACTAAAGTAGTAACACTTGGTCAGCACCTAATAAGCATCATTCATGCCAAGTTTGGTTCAAATCCATTCATTTGTTCTCAAGAGGAAGTTCTTTGTATGCATTTTCTGATAGGGTCCAATGTTGAAATTAAGATCCCCGCTGGCAGCCATGTTGGATGACGGATCAGCACCAAAGTATCAACACTTGGTCAGCACATCATCAGCAACATTCATGCCAAGTTTGGTTCAAATCCATATGATGGTTCTCAAGAAGAAGTTCTTTGCATGAATTTTCCCATTAGGTCAAATAGTACTAAACTAAGTTCCCCGCTGGCGGCCATCATGGAAGAGGTTGGGAAACTTGAACATGTTCAATAAAATATAGTCCTTAACATGCTGAACATTTTTGCAATTTAAACTTGACCCCTATCTCAAAGCATTTTTGAAATATAGGACAAAAAGTAAAAAATCATGAAAAATTTGACCAATTAAGGGCCACAACTCATATATAGGTACTTGGATTTTCTTCAAAATATCCATGTGGGAAGATCTTAACATGCTGAACATTTTTGCAATTTAAACTTAACCTCTATCTGTTATAATTTTTTTAATAAAAAATAAAAAACATCAAAATTTTGAAAATTTTACAGAATTTTACTATCATCAGATTTTCTTAAAAATTTCAGCATGGGTAGATCTTCTCATGCTGATCATTTTTACGCCAGGTCAGATTTTTGATATCTGTAACGGTTTTTGAGTTATTTGCCAAAAACTGTAATTTACCCCTATGTNCATTTGACCCAGTGGTTTCAGAGGAGAAGATTTTTGAAATTGTTGACAGACAGACAGACAGACGGACGGACGACGGACGACGGACGCATAGCGATGGCAAAAGCTCACATGGCCTTTTAGGCCAGGTGAGCTAAAAATCAGAGACTTTTTATAAAATTGAATTAAAATTGTTCAAGCAGTTTCAGAGAAGATTTTTGAATGCAGTTTCAAAACTTCAAGTGCCTATGTTAAGCTATGTTCTCTGCAGGCAGCTATTTAACATAAACCTTTGAAGAGGGTCACCAAAGGACTATCATATCAAAATTCTACTGAATTGTTCAAGCAGTTTCAGAGCAGAAGATCTTTTTATGCATTTCCCATTGGTTCCTATGTTAAACTATGTTCTGCCACTGGTGTCCATGTCGGAAGACGGATCAGCACCAAAGTAACAAACTTGCTCAAAATCTCACAAGTTTCATTTATGCAATGTTTAAATTGAATCCATTCAGTGGTTTTCTATTACATGTATATCTTTGTATGCATTTCCCCTTAGGGTCTAATTCATTGCTGGAGGCTATATTGGATGATGGATCAGCACCGAAGAAACAACACTCTGTCCTTAGCTGATTTTGGCTTTACAATTAGATCACTTTGGTTATTTGTTCTCTATCAGTTTTTAAACATTTTTGAGTTTATGGTCTTCCAAACGGTTAGATTTTATCTGCACTGATGAGACATAATTTGTCGAAATGCGCATATGCAGAAAGTAAATTCACAGTAACTTCGGTATTTAGTTATTGGTCAGCTTCTCATAAGCATCATGTATGCAAAGTTTGGTTTTAATCTATTCAGCAGTTCTGAAGATCTTCTAATAAATGAAGTTCACAGCTGGTGACATTAGGTCAGCACCTGACAGGCATCATTCATGCCATGTTTGATTTAAATCCATTCAGCAGTTCTCTAGAAGATCTTTGTGCGCATTTCCCATAGGGTCCAATTCTGTGGGTCATATACAATGAGGATAGGCACCTGAGTAAAATACTTAGTCAGCATCTCATAAGCATTATCAATGCCAAGTATGGGTTAAGGCAATTCAGTGGTTCTTAAAAAGAAGTTCTTTGTATGCATTTTACAATTTTGGGTCCAAATTTAGTTCCCAGCTGGTGGCCATTTTGGATGACTTATCAGCACTAAAGTAGTAACACTTGGTCAGCACCTAATCAGCAACATTCATGCCAAGTTTGGTTCAAATCCATATGATGGTTCTCAAGAAGAAGTTCTTTGCATGAATTTTCCCATTAGGTCAAATAGTACTAAACTAAGTTCCCCGTTGGTGGCCATCATGGAAGAGGTTGGGAAACTTGAACATGTTCAATAAAATATAGTCCTTAACATGCTGAACATTTTTGCAATTTAAACTTGACCCCTATCTCAAAGCATTTTTGAAATATAGGACAAAAAGTAAAAAATCATGAAAAATTTGACCAATTAAGGGCCACAACTCATATATAGGTACTTGGATTTTCTTCAAAATATCCATGTGGGAAGATCTTAACATGCTGAACATTTTTGCAATTTAAACTTAACCTCTATCTGTTATAATTTTTTTAATAAAAAATAAAAAACATCAAAATTTTGAAAATTTTACAGAATTTTACTATCATCAGATTTTCTTAAAAATTTCAGCATGGGTAGATCTTCTCATGCTGATCATTTTTACGCCAGGTCAGATTTTTGATATCTGTAACGGTTTTTGAGTTATTTGCCAAAAACTGTAATTTACCCCTATGTCCTATTTTTAGTAACAGCAGCCATGTTGTTTGACCTGAGACGTACAAAATAACAAATTTGAAACTAGATACCCTAGTGATGATTCAGTTAAAGTTTGGTTCCATTTGACCTAGTGGTTTCAGAGGAAAAGATTTTTGAAGCTAACGAGCTAACGACGGATGGACTGACGACGGACGGACCACAGACGCCAAGTGATGGCAATAGCTCACCCTGGCATAGCCAGGTCAGCTAAAAATGAAACATAGGTAATCAACGATTACAGAGTTCGCCTTGTTATGGCACATTGTCAGAGTAACCAAATTTTGCCTGGATGCTGATCTACCATCCGAGATGTATGCATATGTAAGGTTACAATGATCCTACTATGTATAGTGACTGAGATCTGAACTCATCCAAAAACTTGAATGTAAATCAATCGCGTGTAAAATATAGGTCAAAGTGACCTAATTTTGCCTGGATGCTGACCTACTATCAGAGTGGCATGCATATGCAAGGTTACAAGATCCTACCATGTATAGTGACTGAGATCTGAACTCATCCAAAAACTTGAATGTTAATCAATCAAGCATTAAATATATGTCAAAGTGACCTAATTTTGCCTTGATGCTGACCTAACATCAGAGATGCATGCATATGCAAGGTTAGAAGATCCTACCATGTATAGTGACTGAGATCTGAACTCATCCAAAAACTTGAATGTAAATCAATCAAGCATAAAATATAGGTCAAAGTGACCTAATTTTGCCTGGATGCTGACCTAACATCAGAGATGCATGCAAATGCAAGGTTAAATGATCCTACCATGCATAGTGACTGAGATCTGAACTCGGACGTAAACTTGAATGTAAGTCGTTCAAGCGGGAAATATAGGTCAAAGTGACATAATTTTGCCTGGATGCTGACCTACCATCAGAGATGCATGCATATGCAAGGTTACATGATCCTACCATGTATAGTGACTGAGATCTGAACTCGGACATAAACTTGAATGTAAGTGATTCAAGCAGAAAATATAGGTCAAAGAGACCCAAGATGCATCTGTATACAAAGTTTGATGATCCTACCCTTCATAGTTACCAAGATATATACCTAAATGCGGACGCGGACGTAGACGTGGACGCCGGGGGTACTCCAATAGTCCTCCTCAACTTCGTTGAGGCGAACTAAAAATAAATAGCACAGTCACAACGAATAAAAATTTCCTCCCAAATCAGTACTATTTGAATTGAATACAAGATTAAATGCAGTTTCTAAAGACATACAAATGTCACCTGAATAAAACAATTCATTCTTACAAGTAACATTGTAGTTTTTGCTCAGTGATATTGTTATCTCACAACAGATCGCACATAATGATTATCTCCCTTTCTATATGTAAACAGAACTGCAACATTGTGTTTTCTGTTTAAAAAGTGACTGCAAGACCAGAATTTTAAAGGAAAATCAATAATTTAAACATGAACTAAAAGTGTGTAAACAAACAACCATGTTTTCATTTCAGTGTCGATAAAAAAATAATATTCTAATATGACGGCCTTCATTCGCTTTGTATCCAAACCCGTGGTAAAAATAATATTTACTTATGGGTAACATCATAAACAAATGATGGTACTTTAGATAACGTCATAGGTAGCTTTACTTCAGTTTTTGAAAATTCACAGACCAGAGACATAAAATGGTGTTTCATCCATGTGTACTAGGAGGAATTCTCCTAATCGTAACCTTGTGAGTGTCCTATTAGAATCGAAATAATTAACAGTAGCCATATATTTATATTATTTTTACCATGGGCATGCACTTTATGGTGATATTTTACCCCTCGCTGGTTGCTCGGTGTAAAATATTCACCATAAAGTGCCAGCCCGTGGTAAAAATAATATAAATATATGGCTACTGTTAATCATTTCTTAAATAGCACCAGGGTGCACAAGAAGAGTTGCAACTTAAAATATTATGTGACCAAGTTAATTTGGAAACCCAAATATTTCTAAAATTTTCTATCCTTTATATTCCCTTCCTAATATCTAAAATTTTAAGCATTCAAAAAGGTCAAATTTCATGTCTTGACATTTCAAGATGTAAATCACTGTGACTTCAACTCGGAACTGATAACAATTTCAATCAACACAGAAACCAAATTTTCTTAAATTTTTCCATTTACTTTAAATCATTTATTGCAACTTTTACCTTTGGTCCTCTTTCCCCAAAAATGTAAATATTTCATATTTTTATTTGATGCAGTTTTTTGAGAAAACTGAACAGTGAACCCCATATTCTTACCACAGGTTTAAATTCCTTAGATAAAATGCTTTGAAATGATATATGACATGAGACCATTTATTGAAACTGTGTGGATGCCCTCCCCCTATTTGTGGTCTAAAAATGTCTTGCCACTTGAGATTTGAAAATCTCAAGTGACCCTGCAAGTGCAATATCTGGAGACACTGATTGTTCCAATCCTTCACTGTATTGAAGAGGAACGACCATTTTCTGTTATCTGTGGTTGTTGATTGTATGAGAAACAACGATGATCACGTGATGATGAGAATCTAAATGAATAGCCAAACTCAGCTAAGGACAAGCTATGCAAGAACTTGAAGAAGGGGATACTTCTTTATAGTTTTTAGCAAAATTTCTAAAACTTATATAAAGCTGAAAGAGAACAAATAACCGATAGAATCTAAATGAAAACCCAAATATACCAATTTATGAAACCAGATGGACTGCATGACGCCGAAGACACCCCTTATTTTCAGATGAAAATGACCTTAAAAAATTCCTATTTGATTTTCAACAACTAATATGTATGTAAAACACTTGACATTAGCGGACAATTATTTCCTGGTTTTAATTTCCGAATCGAGATCGACCTTAACATTACTAATTGTTACGTATACCATGGCAATATTTACAGTTAGCTCAACACGAATTGATCCTCTCTCTGTTATCACTGATTTTGGTGTAACACTGTGTTACACAGTTAATTTCAGATAAATCTCCAAGATCCCTCCCAAACTCTAATCTCAACACCTTAAGTTTTATTGCTGTAGAAGGCAATAAAACTTGTGAATGTTAATTACATTTTGTACCTGTGCGATTGTCAAAATACAATGATTGACATGTTGCAAGTCAATATTTGTTACGGTTGTGGAAATTTCAACATCCTTGTTGTTAATGACAAATTATTTTCTTGAAAATACATTTTTCAGGAGTAATATTTTGAGAACAGTCATACATTGTACCAAAACATTTTAAAAAGTAATTTATTTATCTGCATAAAATTGAACGTCTCTTCCAAAATGAGAAACATGTGGTTTTCAGTTGTTTCACTTGAGAAACATTCCAGTCTCAACTATGGATTAAAACATTTTAAAGAAACAAAATGTGCTTAAAACTTTAAACTTAAAAATAAATAAAAATTTAGCGCAAGTCCTTCTAAAGGAAATTCTTCGTATTCATTCATTCCTTCCATACTTAAAGTTTTCCAGATTTTCTGAAAATCCTTTTACAAAGTGAATCAAGCATCACCAACAGGTACATGTAAACGTCTAAAAATAGAATCTGTGACAAAATACACTTACAGATTTACATAATTTTTATGAACCAAATGAATTTTTTATATGTTTTCTTTATTTTTAAAACTTTTTTAACCATTTCTTTTGTAAAAACAAGCAGCAATTTTATTTACCAAAACATGTGGATCTTTTGTCAGTAGAATCTACTGGGAATTTCATGCCAATTTTGTTCAAGTTATTTCAAAAACAAATTCATTTTTTACTTTTAATTACTACCTTTAGAAAAAAAAATATATTTATTTAAACTTGATGGATGAAATGTCAGTGACCTGCTAATTATCGCCTGTGATTACCAACAAAAGTTCAAAGGAACACAGGTAATAAATTTCGCGGTGTTGGGAGGATTTTCGTTTTTCAGGACAATAAATGACACACTAATCCGTGTGATTCCTCAAAGACAACACAGAGTATTTTTCGGTGAAAATTGGTGTTTAGCAAACACCGAGTATTTTTCGGTGAATATTGGTGTTTAGCAGTGTCCCACCAGGAAAATACTCGATGTTGAGAGACAGGGAATCAGCTAACTGTACAGTAGTTGTTATGTAATCTAAAATGGGATAAAATATATTGGGGACGAATCCACTTTATGGACGGAACAACTGAGGTCAGAACTACTTGGGGACGGACTGGTTTGGGAATGTACTTGATACCTATTTCTTTATCAATCAAGCAAGTTGATGTTCGTGAATGCTTCTGCCATTTCTGGATTAATTGCTACTTTATTGTTTACAATTTTGTACATATTTTTTGAAAGTCCCGGAAAAATTGTTCCGCAGTGTCTTTGAAAATGTACCTTTGACGGTGGAACCACTGTAATTTTCTTAAAATTGTAGTGTGCCATTTCGCTCGATGTTGTGAGTCGAGACACACGATCAAAAAGGAAATGGACCAGGCGAAAATAATTTCTTATTGTTGATTGGTTGAAAATAATAAGGGTAGATAAATATAAAAACAGAATTTACGTCTCCGTTCGTCGAACAAAGTATTATCTGGTATAATCATGCATACCAGAATTTCCAAGCATATTCTGGAAAATTCTGGAATACACAGAAAGTGGTTTTCACTACAATCTAAATCTATGTTCTTTATAAAATGCTTATTTAAAATATACGTCCTTGATAAAACATTCTTTTCGTTGGTTTGATCGTAAGCAAAGAAAAATAAATTTGTTTTTGTAGAAACATGTCTCTGGTTATTGGATCTAGGAGATCGCTTTCTTTACTGCGACATCTTATTGAAACTTTGTTAAAGAAGCTAATTCAACAATTAAAAAATATATATGTGACCCTTTACCAAATCCCTATGAACCTCCAGTACCAGGGCAAGTGTCATTGCCATAGCATAACCCATTATGGGGAGATAACTGCGATCAAGATCGGTGCCACTTGCTTCATTTGTCCGAAACTGTAAAAATAATGTCACTGCCAGTTGAATGTGAGCTAGAACAAATAACTGATAAAGGTTAATTAAAATGAAACAATCAGCTGCTGGAATCAACTAATACTTTTTTACACTCATTCATGCAGAGCTGTCAAGGGGTTTTTGAGTTCCCAGAGTGAGACAAGGGGTCAGGGTTTGCCCCACTAAAAATAATTTCATAGACACAGAATGGTGCATTGTGAGAGCTTTTCAAGTAGTTACAGCAAGCAATTTTAGACAAAATTTTTGTCACAATAAAGGAAAATATAAATTTTTATCTCGTATCTGTGACCTCCATTGAAAAAATTTGCTTCACTTATTGAAAATGCCAGTCAGTCATATGCAGGAATACATGTATGTGAAAAAAACATATAATTTCTTGTTTTTAGAACTGTTGCATTGCAACGCTTTCTAATGTCATGACCCTTTCAGTAGAAATGCACTATGAAGAAAAACGGGTGCTTCAATTTGAAAAACCAAATTGACCAAAATCATATTTTTGAATTTCAACAATGAGTTAGTGAGAAAATAAAGTAATTCTGACAGATTTGAAAGAATTTGGTGATAATTTAAAAGAATTATTCAAGAAAAACGATTCCCCACTCCCCATAACAGAAAATTTATCATTGGGAAACTTCGGGTGATTCCGGAAGAATGGTTTGTCATTGGACGAAATCTACAACGGATTTGATGAAGTGCATCTTTGCTAATATACTTGTTATCCTGCAATTAAAATGGTTAAAACGTTCTAACAGTGAAACAATTTTACAGAAACTCGAGAGGCCTTATTCTGGGTTGATTTTTTTACAAGCCAAAATTTAAACAGTCCGAAGATTTGTTTTAACTTGTCAATGGAAGTTGTGTAAACTTTGGCTTTAGACACCGTATTTTTTCACAACTGAAATGAAAACAACCTGTTGCTGTTGCTTGTTGGTTTACAGACTTTTAGTCCACATTTAAATGGTTAATGTTCCTTGAAAATTCTAGTTTTGTAGTCACTTTTTAAACAGAAAACGTCATGTGGGAGATCATTTTACGTATAGAAAGGGATATAATCATTATGTACGAACTGGTGGATTTAGGGTCCACCGTAAGAACTGTTGTGGAATAACCGTTTTTGTCTCGCCCGCGACGAAGTTTTTATATAGAAGCCTTTGATGTACAGTACAAACAGAGGCATTCAGTTGAAAATCACTCAAATCTGACGTCGGTTAATTGTGTGTGAAACGAGGTGAATGTCCGACAACAAACCCAACATTCACCGACATTCACGGATGTCCGAGAAACTGATAAACAGAGGATTAACTCACCTGCTGTTGTTAATTGTACTTGTCAACATTTATCTACTTGTGTATACGAAGTAATTATCTCTAAGTGGAGTTAATTATTTTGGAAAAGCTTGCTTTTCATATATCAAATAGTCGGAAGATCGAGAGGATATTTTTAAAAATATAGATCTATGCGTAAGGCAGAAAATAACTTATAATTGGTATGAACATCGTGAATTAGTGACTGTCAGAACTCAAAGTTGTTAAAAGATCATATTATATAAAATAATTTGTTACTTATTAAATAATTTGCACGAATATCAGCCTTAAAATTGCGTTAATCTTAGTGAGTGAANACCTATAAATAGCACGCTATTAATAACTTTGAATTAAAAAAAAATCACACGAAAAAATAGCTTCAGAGAAAATCAATATTCACATATCCTTGCAGGGAATATTTCAGTGAATATTCAGTTCCAAGAATAACTTAACATTCAATAAAAGCATTTCGTTATTTTTTACACGATGTCACGCTCAACAGACGGTGAACTTATTTTTTTATGCTAAATTATTATCTCAGCAAAAAAATGCTACGACACCTCCTTCCCGTCCTTCTATGACGGGTGTGTACATACGTTACACGTCACTTTGTGGCGGTTCTCCTAGAGAGGAGGTTAAGATAGCATACAGTACAGTACAGCTAACATCCTCATAAAAGTGTTTTATCCGAAGGAAGTTTCCAATAGTATAAAAAATCCTTTTTGCTGAGATAATAATTTGATTCTGAAATGCCTCGGCGAATTTTGGAAGAGACCACGTCTTTGGCTTCTATTTTTGTCACGTGCGAGCTTATTTTTAAGGGGAATCCGCTAAACTGTATTTTGATTGGTCATAAAAATAGAAATTCCATGCTTCAATTTCGTGCAACCCGAACATTCTAGCATGTCAGTATGAGGATCTACAGAGGCTTACGTGTTGAAATTAGACGTGTTTTAACCCAATTTTTTCGGTCAAATAGAAATTGAGGAGATATTTTTACATAGGTATATGTTTCGTCGAAGCCATCCAATTGTTTTTTTTTTATTCGTTGCATTGATTTGTTCGGAAATACGATTTTGAAAGGGAAGTCACATGAAACCCGGTTGTCATTGAGTTTATTTTTTCCTCTTGATATTAGCCTAAAACTTTTGAAGAGACAATTAGGACACTTAAACTCCGACAATTCTGGTGGAAGTCCGACTTTCACCGGCATTTATCAGTTGACCCAACATCAAAGAAAATTA
>MJUU01032383.1:127561-143293 GCA_002080025.1 Modiolus philippinarum
TCTTAGTCACTATACATGGTGCAATCATGTAACCTGGCATATGCATATAACTCTGATGGTAGATCAGCATCCAGACAAAATTAGGTCACTTTGACCTATATTTTCCGCTTGATTGATTTACATCCAAGTTTTTGAATAAGTTCATATCTCAGTCACTTTACATGGTAGGATCATGTAACCTTGCATAGGCATGCATCCCTGATGGTACATCAGCATCCAGGCAAAAGTAGGTCACTTTGACTTATGTTTTACGCATGAGTGATTTATGTCCAAGTTTTCAGGCAAGTTCAGATCTCAGTCACTATACATGGTAGGATCATGTAACCTTGCTTAGGCATGCAAATGGGATGTCAACATCCAGTCAAGATTTTGTTACTGTGACAAAGTGCCATAACGAGGCGAACTCTGTAATCGTTGATTACCTATGTTTTCAAATTAGAAAGAACAAAAAAAAAATTTCTCCCAGAATATTGTTGGAAAAATCCAAATACAACAAAATTAAATAAATTATTTTGTTCCAAAAATGTTGTAACTTTACAAAAGCTCTGTAGATTTATAAAAATAGTTTTTAACAAGGTCGTCCCTCCTGGTTGGCTTTTATGTATATCTGTATGTATATTTTCACACATGCTATGTTATCTGTATTCATATGTCATTATGTTCTCTGTAACTTTGTATTAGTTTATGAGAATAAAATCATTCATTCCAAGTGTAAAACACCTTCTGTTAATTAACCAAGTGTAAACAACACATTTGGGTAATAAGCCAAGTGTAAGTAACACCTTCTGTTAATAAGCCAAGTGTAAACACATTTGGGTAATAAGCCAAGTGAAAGTAAAACCTTCAGGTAATTAGCCAAGCTTTATCAAGGGGTGTGACTGTGCTCATTTCATAAGCCTTATAATATAAGCCTTCATAGGTTCATATTGTTTACGTTCAACATTTTCATCAGACTTAAGCATTTTTTCTGATTGCTGAACCACTACTCCTTTCATGTAATCTTGCATATGAATTTGTAAAATCATGAGTTATGCTGGAGTGTTTTTATTATTTAAAATATAATCATCATGCCTGTTTATAGTGAATTTTTAAAGATCAACGTCCATAAAAAGGCCTATTCACACATCACATTAGAACCCATCAAGTCCCTTTCATAACCCTTCAGTACATATGTTGCAATACAGTTTGTAAAGCATTCTGATTTGTAAAAACATTTAATTTTTAGCATGTGTAGAGGACAGAAAACTGTATGGTTATAAAATGGTATGGGCAGTGGCACTATAGACACTTTGTTTCCATGCAACAACTTTGCCCAAGTTGGTCAATACAACCCTTACAAAATTGAGTGCAATGTTCCAGGGACCAATTTGACAGCATTGATTTTTGGTATTGCAGCCCTTTCTGGTTTGTAAAAAGGGCCCAATGTTTGATGAATATTTTTGAATTATTATTTTGAAAAAGTATCATGTTGTATGTGCCTTCTTACTTTGTCAGTATTCTTGTATTCTTGTAAAATGGTCTACTATCCAAGCATCCATAGTAAGTGAAGGATCGGGGACATTCTATGAAGAAGCCACTGGGCTTCGATGAGCCATTTGGCTTTTAGGGTTGAACTCAAAACAAAAGATTTATCAACAGTTCACATGGGAATTTATATGGTATGGATGAGTGAAAATCATTCATGTTATTCACTCACCTGTGAAAAAGGTCATCCTGCCTATAATTATTCTAATTCTTATAAAGCTGTATTGATAAGAATCTAGAATAGATATGAAAAAGAAAGGAAATGGGGTAAATGTTAAGGATACAACAACCCATATCCAGGTTAAAATGAAACAAAAAAGAAGAAGCTAGGGGTCACTGTATGGTCTTCAACACAATGAGGAACCTCACACCATATAGCAAGCCCTAAATGGCCCCAAAAAGGTAAATAAGTGAATAAATCAATGGAAACAAACCACATCCAATAACCCAAACTATCAAGAAACAAAAACATAGTTTATATGAGTTACAATGATATGTTAATCAATAACATAAAATTGCTAATATAATGTAATGTTATTTATATGTTATAGGTTCATTTGAAACTTCATGTGCCAGAAAAAGATTTTTCCTGTGAACTTTGCGAGAAAAAATTTACCTTGGGCCACCATCTTCAAATACATATGCGTGTACACACAGGTATGATTACAAACATGACTTTCAAATATTTCTGATGCAACATGGGTTATGTTGTATATGCTGTTTTACTTCAAAAAGTGTAAGTATTGCATTTTTATTTTACCCCCACTCGATAGAGAGTGGGGTATACTGGATTCACTATGTCTGTTCGTCCGTCCGTGTCTTCATCGGAAAATGTGAAAACATGAATTTTTCGTCACATTTTTCTCAGCTTCTACAAGAGGGATTCATTTCAAAATTGTTATGCAGCCTCTTTATGGTAAGTTGTAAGGCACAGCCTATATTTAGTCCCTTCAGATGTGCACTTCCTGTTTGAAGAAATGTTGAAGTTACAAAATTTAGTAAAAACACAAATTTTTTATCACATTTTACTCAGCTTATACAATAGGGATTCAATTCAAAATTTGTATGCAGCCTCTATATGGTTAGTTGTAAGGAACATCCTATTTTGAGTCCTGTCATATGTGCACTTCCTGTGTGATGAAATATGGAATTAGTTACGAAATGTAGGGAAAACATGAATTATTCGTCGCATTTTTCTCAGCTTCTACAAGAGGGATTCATTTCAAAATTGATATGCAGCCTTTTTTGAGTCCTGTCAGATGTGCACTTCCTGTTTGATGAAATGTGACAGTTTGTGAAACACGAATTTTTTTGTCGCATTTTCTCAGCTAGATAATATAATGCAAGAGGGATTCATTTCAAAATTTGTATTCAGCCATTATATGGTTAGTTGTAAGGAACTTCCTATTTTAAGTCCTGTCAGATATGCACTTCCTGTTTGACGAAATGCGGAATTAGTTACCAAATGTAGTGAAAACATGTTTTTTTTGTGGCATTTTTCTCAGCTTCTACAAGAGGGATTCATTTCAAAATTGGTATGTAGCCTCTATATGGTTAGTTGTAAGAAATGTCCTATTTTGAGTCCCGTCAGATGTGCGTTTCTTATTTGACGATATGTGGAAGTTACGAAATTCAGTGATAACATGAATTTTTCGTGGCATTTTTCTCAGCTTCTACAAGAAGGATTCATTTGTTTCCCCATTTATGGGTTACATCGTAAGCACAACTCCTCTTAAACCACATGAAGGATTTTGATGAAACTTTAGACAAAGGAAGAAAACTATATGTAGATGTGCATGAAGGAATATGATTATTGTTTGAAATCAGGAAGGGGAGATAATTTATCTTTGGCTTTTGTTGATTCCTCCTGCAATTATCTTTTTTTTTTTCAAAGAAAAAATTTAAAGCATAGATATTGTGAAGTCAAACTGTTAGAGAGACACACCTTTTTCATTGTAATCCTCTTGAAAAGTTGTTTTCAAAGTGTTGTAATGAAATTTCTCTAATGTTTATGCTTTTTGTGTTAAATGTCAGATAGGCTTAAAAAGGGTGTCTGATTTAGACAGTCTGAGAGTATTTTCATTGGAACCCTTGTGAAAAGTTCTTTCTTGAAAATTGTATCATTGTGTCCATACCTGTATTGTGTCCACACTTGTACTGTGTCCACACCCGTATTGTGTCCACACCAAATTAAATTTGCACTTACCATATCGATTCAGGGTTCAATGCCCGGTGGGGGGTATATATGGCTGCCATTCGACGACAGCTCTTGTTTTTTGTTGCATTTTCCCAGCTTCTACAAGAGGGATTCATTTCAAAATTAATATGCAGCCTGTAAGGAATGTCCTATTTTGAGTCTTGTCAGATGTGTATACTTACTGTTTGATTAAATGTGGACTTAGTTAAGAAATATAATGAAAACATGAATTTTTCGTCACATTCTTCTCAACTTCTATAATAGGGATTGATTTGTAAATTGGTATGCAGCCTTTATATGATTTGTTGTAAGCAACGTCCTATTTTGAGTCCTGTCAGATCTGTACTTCCTGTTTGATGAAACCTGGACTTGAGTGATGAAATATAGTGAAAACATGAATTTTTTCATCCATGGTTCAATGAGTGGGGCTATACCGTATAAGTGGTTATTTTGCGATGACTTAATTTTCGCTTTATTCGCAACCGTTTGGAAGTCACGAAAATTGCATACCGCGAAATATAATTCATATGAGACATTAAACAGGAAATGATAAGCAATCGCGAAAATTTGAGTTACGCGAAAATTAAGTCCAGCAATTTTGAAAGAAATCGCTAAGTTTGCGTCCCGCGAAAATACTCACTTATACGGTACGTGGTTGCCATTTGGCGGCCGCATATCAATGGGGCGGATTTTTTAAGCCTGTAAATTTTCAATGGGGCAGAAAAATTATGTACATGTATCAATGGGGCAAAAAAAATATGTATCGGAGGGGATTTTCAAAAAGATGTTATTATTGGAAATATTTGCAACTGAAATTATAACATATTGACATTTGACTCTTAATCCTTGAAGAGTATGTGTAGATGTTGTAGCAGCATCCAATGCTTTTCGGTTTGTCTTCCCAAATGCCATCATAAGTTGTTGTTGCTTTCATCTTGGACGAAGATTGTAAAGAAAGAACCAAGATTTGACGATGGTTAAGCCGATTTTTTGGTTAAAGCTTTTTACAATCTTACAGTATCGTAGATTGATTTTTCAAGGATATTATGTCCGACAGGTCACAATATCCTAGGTGTGTTGATTTTGCAGATTATGTTATAGAGCATTATGTTGGAGTAAGTGCTAAATTTCCATGTGTTTTCTGGTCATAGGAAACATCAGAACACAGTAGAACTAATAAGTCCTTTAATTGCCATTATAATGAACAATTTTGTGAACACCACCCTTCAATTTTAAACTTTATTGATGCTATTTCAAAAATTCAAAGTACATCATATATCAGAATGCATACTCTGAACGTGCTTGCACCGCTGTCCAAATTGGAAGTGAAAAACAATATTTCTTGTTCGCCCAGACTGGACTTTTACTTGCTGAAAATTTTTTACTAATTTCAAGACTAGACTAATACACTACTGAATAATTGTACTAAATTTCATTGTTTCATGCAATAAATCTAACAAATTATTTTAAAATCTTAACAAATGTAAAGGTTATTTCAGCCATTTTGGAAACAGGTAAATCCGCCTCAGTGATACATATTATCCCGCCCCATTGTTATACATTTTTCCGCCCCATTGATATGCCAATCCGCCCCATCGTGCATTGCCCCATTTGGCAACAGCTCTTGTTGTGTCTGTTTGTCAACAAAGCTTTACAAATTGTTCCTGGATTATATTTTGGTAAAAATTGAATGAGTAGGTGGGTTTAGGACTAAATCCCTAATATAAAGATAAGGATTGAAACTTATCAATATACCATCAAAATATCATTGATGGAACTAATAATTCAATATAGCAAACTTGTGTGCACCTTTTGTTAAATATTTTTTAGATCATCTTAATTAATTAATTGATAACTTATTAACTTTGACCAATATTTTACACTTCAGTGACCTCAATTTGATAGTTTATAGTGACTTAAGTCTTACAGTTTTTTGTTCAACAAATAAAATAAATAATAGCTGTCACTATCATCTTGCATAACATATGAGTCTTAAAGTAAAATTTTGCTATTAATGTGGGTTAACTTTTGCTTTATAACTGTTTTGATCTATTAGTTAGGCACCTGTGTCTATTAGCTTTTTAAGCTCACCTGGCCTAAAAGGCCATGTGAGCTTTTTCCATCAGTTTCGTCTGTCGTCCGTCAACATTTTTAAAAAAATTGCTGAACCGATTGTAACCAAACTTGTCCTGAAGCATCACCAGTGTATGCAGTTCAATATTGTGTTAAATTAGTCAGAAGACCAAACAGCATGGCCGCTTTTGCTAAAAATAGGACATAGGAGGTAAATTGTTTGTTTTTTTTTTTTGCAAATAAATCTAAAACCCTTAGATATCAAAAATCTGATTTGAGTAAAAATGATCAGCATGGCAATACCTATCCATCCTGCAATTTTGAAGAAAATCCAAAACCTGTGTTTTGGGTATTGCCCTTTTCCGTAAAAAAAATCAGTCGTCACCAGGTGAGGGGTACAGGCTCACATGTTAGCCTCTGGTTTTGTAAACAACATCCTATTGTCATTTCTGTCTGACTGTACTTTCAGTTTACACTTTACAGTCAAATTTTAATGGCTTGAACACCCAAGGGACCAATTAAAACAGTTCGAGTTAGTGGGGTGTTTGAGCTCTATTCAGACTTGAGCAAAGGCGCTAAAAAAGGGTTCAAGACATCCATTGTTCGAGCTCTTGCAGTTCGAGCCATAGAAGTTCAACAGTATTTAATTTGAAAACATGTTTTTACAGGTGAAAGACCATATAAATGTGAAATTTGTGGCAAAGGATTCCACCAGAGTTCAAACTTAAAAAGACATAGTAGTGTCCATACCAAAAAAGTCATCAAAGTTGAAGACGACATGTACATTACAGAAAAAGAACGTGAATTTGCTTGTGAAGTATGTGATCGAGAATTTAAAAGATATGACCATTTGAAGAGACACATTCTAATTCACACAGGAGAGAAAAATTTCAAATGTAGTGAATGTGGTAAAGATTTTGGAAGGAAATCACACCTAAACCGACACTTGAAAACACATAGCTCTCCTAAGTTTCACAAATGTACCATCTGTAAACGTAGGTTTAAACGGAAACATAATTTAGAATCCCACATGAAAACTCATGATGATGAGGATGAGATAAGTACAGATGAGGATGAGCTTAGTACAGATAATGAAATGTGTACGGATGATGAAGAGATTAGTGATAATGAACAAGATAAAAACAAAAGTCAGGAAGAAACTGAGATATTAGTGAAAGAAATTAAAAAGGAAGAAGTAGATTAAATGAAAAATATATCGATAATTTGATTTTGTTGACAAATTGTGATAAGTTATGCATTCCATATTTCTACATTATCTGTTTGTTGTTGATTCACTTACTTTCATGACTTTGTTATCCTGAGTTTAAATATAAACAATTGTTTTTTTATCTGTTGCATGATTTATATTTTGGTGTCTACAGACATTTTAATTCGAAATCCTAAATAACCACTCATAATGAAATTGGGAACAAATATTGCATAGTACTGAAGGAAGATTTATTCAGTTCAAAGACCAAAAGGGCTTAATATGTTGTTTTCCGATAGTTATGATGCTAATATTGTCCACATGCTTTTCACATGTATTTTTGAATGGAAGGAATGATTTTCAAAATGAAAAATTTCCCAAAATTTATTTGATTGATGAGCATGATGATGTTTAAGGCTTATTTTGATTTTTAGTCCCCTACCGGCTTGGCCGAAGGGGACTTAAGTTTGCTCTCCGTCAGTCCGTCCGTCAGTCCTTCTGTCAATCCGTCAGCCGGTCACACTCAATTTTCCTGACTTTTTCCCATACTGTAAGAAGTATTTGTCTAATATTTGGTATGTAAGTCTACCAACATGAGTTACAGATCAAGTTCAAGTTTGGTTCCGGTCCATTGATTTTGGACGGAGTTATGGCCCTTTGACTTCGAAAATTTTGGTAAAATATAGGTTTTCCGGACTTTTTTTTCTAAATTGTTCCAGATATGAAGCTAATATTTGGTATGTGAGTCCACCACTATGAGTTACAGATCAAGCTCGAGTTTGGTTCCGGTCCATTGATTTTGGACAGAGTTATGGCCCTTTGACTTAGAAAATTTTGGTAAAATATAGGTTTTCCGGACTTTTTTTTCTAAATTGTTTTAGATATGAAGCTAATATTTGGTATGTGAGTCCACCACTATGAGTTACAGATCAAGCTCGAGTTCGGTTCCGGTTCATTGATTTTGGATAGAGTTATGGCCCTTTGACTTAGAAAATTTTGGTAAAATATAGGTTTTCCGGACTTTTTTTCTTAACTGTTCCAGATATGAAGCTAATATTTGGTATTTGAGTCAACCACTATGAGTTACAGATTAAGTTCGAGTTTGGTTATGGTCCATTGATTTATGATGGAGTTATGGGCCTTGGAGTTAGAAAAATTTTGGTAAAATATAGGTTTTTCAAACTTTTTTCTAACCCATTCCAGATATGAAGCTAATATTTGCTATGTGAGTCTACCACTATAGGTTAAAGATCAAGTTTGAGTTTGGTTCCGGTCCATTTATTTTGGTAAAAGATATGTTTTTTAGACTTTTTTTTCTGAACTGTTTCAGATATTAAGCTGATATTTGCTAATCAACCACTATGGGTTACAGATCAAGTTTAAGTATGGGTTGGGTCCATTGATTTTTGACAAAGTTATGGGCCTAAGGCTTGGAAAACTTTTCTTCTTTAATTATTTTTGCTGGTATAACAAAAAATTATTTCTCCCTTAGGGGACTTCTGTATTGCCTTGCAATACGATCCACACTTGTTTTACCTGGTTTTCCTGTTGGGAAATCTGATTATTGAAATGATGGTGTATGGTGGTCAGGCATCATATGAAGATGTGCATATTGTCACGATTTTTTATCATGCAATTTTTCCAGGAGTTATGCCCCTTTGAAATTAGGAAATTGATAGGTGTTTTGACAATATGCTTGTGGTTTCTATAGACAAGACTTAACAATTACTTTTCATGAGTTAGAAGGGGGTATCAGTCAGTAAAGCTTTGTGCATATTCAATTTTTTGTACTTTCTCTAAAAAGGAAGGAAAAACCTGTTTGATGTGAAAACATCCATTTCTTGTTGTGAAAAGTATCACTTCTTCCCAGCTCACCCATTTGCTATCACATGGTTTACTTTGTCTGTTTGTATGTAATGTGTATGAAAGTTCAGAAAATAGTAAGAGGTCAGTGGACTATTTATTAGGAAACAAGGCAGAATTATGAATGGCAGGTCTGCTATCTATTTTACAAAAATGTGCCAGCTTTATAAGTGGTTATTTTAAAAAATGGATATAGATATGACAACATCTAAGTTCCCTTTTAAAATTTTGAATTAAAGCCAATGACAGTTTGCCAAAATTGTGGTTTTTGTTCGTCATATTGCAAACACTATAATAGAAAGGATACGATTTTTATTGCAGAAATTGAAAGCATTTCAAGATCTCCAACATGTACATTCTCTTCATTTGTAGGTAGTCAACTTTACAATGTATGTCTGACAGATTTACACAAAATTTTCACCCAAGTTTTTGGTAATGNGGGGGGGGGGGGGTGCACATGGCACCTTTACGCGCATCTTTGATTTCTTGTGACAAAGTCAAAGTTGGAGCATCAGACACTTAACAATTTGCAAAAGTTTTTAAATCAATATCTTTAATGCGTTAAGAGGAGGAGTGCACACAAGGTTTTGGTAATGGGGGTGTGCACATGGCCCTTGAAGGGCTGAAAGCGACCCCTTTGATTTAGTGCGACAAAGTTGCAGCAACAGACACTTAACAATGTGCGAATGGTTTTGAATTGATATCTATAATGCCTTAAGAGGAGGAGCACACACGGTTTTGTTAATGGGGGTTTGTGGTGCACGTGGCACCTTTAAGGGCTGACTGCGAACCCATCTATTTCATGCAACAAAGTTGCAGCATCAAAAACCTAACAATTTGCAAAAGGCTTTAAATTGATATCTTTCATGCGTTAAGAGCAGGAGCACAAAAAAGTTTTTCACAATGTGGCGGATCAGGGGTGGTGCACATGGCGTCATAAAGTGCTGAATGCAACCCCCAAGATTTCATGTGACGAAGTTGCAACATCAGACACTTTACAATTTGAGAAAATTTTTAAATCAACATCTTTAATGCATTAATAGGAGGGGTGCACACAAGGTTTTGGTGATGGTGGTGGGATGAACATGACCCTTTTAATGGCTTAACATGACCCCTTTGATTTCATTAGACAAGGTTGCAGCATCAGTCACTTAACAATTTGCAAAAGTCTTTTAATCGACATCTTTCATGCGTTAAGAGGAGGAGTGCACACAAGGTTTTGGTAATGTCGGGGGTTGCACAAGGTCCCTCTAAGGGCTGAACACAGCCCTTCAATTTCATGCATTGAAATTAAGATCAGACACTTTGCAAATTCCAAAAGATTTAAATCAATAAGAGGAGGACAGCACACAAGGTTTTTAGTTATGTTGGGGTTGGGTGCACATAGCACCTTTAAGGGCTTAGAGCGACCCATTCGATTTCTTTCCACAACAAAGCAGCATCAGACACTTAGCAATTTGTAAAAGGTTTTAAATTGATAAATTTTAATGCATTAAGAGGTTTAGCCCACACAAGGTTTTGGTAATTTTGGGGGAGGGGGTGTGCACATGGCCCTTGTAGGGCTTAATACAGTTACTTCGATGTCATGCGAAAAAGCTGCAGCATTAGAAACTTAACAATTTGCAAAGATTTTAAACCAATATCTTTAATGTGTCAAGACGAGAAGGGCACACAAGGTTTTGGTAATGTGGGGATGGTGCACATGGCCCCTTTAAGGGCTTATTGCGACCCCTCTGATTTCATAAGACAAAGTTGCAGCATCACACACTACAATTTACAAAAGGTTTTAATTGGATATCTTTAATGTGTTAAGAGGAGAAGCGCACAGAAGTTTTTAGTTATGTGGGGGGGGGGGGGGGGGGGGNGGGGGGGCAGGGAGGTTGGAGCCCATTGCCCCTTTGAGGCCTTGACCTGACCCCTTCCATTTCATGCGAAAAAGTTGCAGTATCAGAACTTAACAATTTGCAAAAGGTTTTAATTCTATATCTTTAATGCATTTAGAAGAGGATCTCACGCAAAATTTGTAATGTTTGGGGGGTTGTTGATGCACATGGCCCCTTTAAGGGCTGAACGCAACTCCTTTGATTTCATGTGACAAAGTTGCTGCATCATACACTTTATAATTTGCAAAAGAATTTAAAACGGTATCTTCAATTAGTTAAGACGTGGAGCACACACAAGGTTTTGGTAATGCGGCTGTAAGGGCTTAAAGGGACCCCTTCTATCTCATGGAACAAAGTTGCAGCATCAGACACTTAACAATTTGCAAAAGGCTTGAAATCGATATCTTTCATGTGTTAAGAGCAGGGGGTACACATGGCCTGGCCTTTTACAGGGCTGAATGTGACCCCTTGGATTTCATGCCACAAAATTGCAGCACCAGACACTTTTAATTTTGCAAAAGGTTTTAAATCTACATCTTTCATGCGTTAAGAGAGGGAGCACACACAAGGTTTTGGTAATGTGGAGGGTGAACATGAACATGACCCCTTTAAGGACTTCATGCGACCCTTTGGATTTCATGCGATTAATTTGCAGCATCAGACACATCACAATTTGCAAAACATTTTTATCGACGTCTTTAATTGGGTAAGAGCAGGCATGCACACATGTTTTTGGTAATGTGGGGTTGAAGGGGGTTGATACAAATGGCCCCTGTAATGGCTTAATGCACCCCCTTGGATGTCACGTGACAAATTTGCAGCATCAGTCACTTAAAAATTTTCAATAGTTTTTAAATCAATATCTATAATGTGTTAGGAGAAGCGCACACAAGGTTTTTAGTAATGTGGGGGGTATGGGTGTGAACATGGTACCTTTAAGGGTTTAGTACATCCCATTCGAAACTTGCCACAAAGTTTCAGCATCAGACACTTCACAGTTTTGCAAAAAGTTTCAATTCTACATTTTTAATGCATTAAGAGGAGGAGCGCACACAAGGTTTTAGTAATGTGAGGTGCACATGACCCCTTTAAGGGCTTCACGTGTCCCATTCGATTTCATGCGACAAAGATGCAGTATCAGACACTTTACAATTTTTCATGGGTTTAGAGGAGGATGCACACAAGGTTTTGGTAATGTGGGGGTGGGGGTTGATGCACATCGCCCCTTTAAGGGCTTAACGCGACCCCTTTGATTTCATGCGACAAAGTTTGCAGCATCAGACACTTAACAATTTGCAAAAGGTTTTAAATGGATATCTTTAATGTGTTAAGAGGAGAAGTGCACAGAAGGTTTTAGTAATGTGGGGGCGGGGGTTCGAGCACTTTGCAAAAGGTTTTTCGATATCTTTAATGCATTAAGGGGAGGAGCGCACACAAGGTTTTGTAATGTGGGGGGGGGGTTGATGCACATGGCCCCTTTAAAGGCTGAACGCAACCACTTTGATTTCATGTGACAAAGTTGCTGCATTCACTTAACAATTTGCAAAAGGTTTTAAAACGATATCTTTAATGAGTTAATAGGTTGAGCACACACACGGTTTTGGTAATGTGGGGTGCACATGGCCCCTGTAAGGGCTTGAAGGGACCCCTTCTCTCTCATGCGACAAAGTCGCAGAATCAGACACTTAACAATTTGCAAGAGCAGGAAGGTACACAAGTTTTTCCGCAATGTTGGGGATTGGAGGTGGTGCACATGGCCTCTTATAGGGCTGAATATGACCCCTTCAATTTCATGCCACAAAGTTGCAGCATCAGACACTTCATATTTTGCAAACGGTTTTAAATCTACATCTTTAATATGTTAAGAGGAGGAGCACACACAAGGTTTTGGTAATGTGGGGGTTGATGCACATGGTCCCTTTAAGGGCTTAATGACTCCCTTCATGACCCCTTTAATGGCTTCACACGACCCTTTTGATTTCATGCAACAAATTTGCAGCATCAAACACTTCACAATTTGCAAAAGAGTTTTAAATCCGCATCTTAAATTGTATAAGAGCAGGAGCTGCACATAAGGTTTTGGTAATGTGGGCGTGTAGTAGGAGGGGGGGGGTTGACGCACATGGTCCCTATAAGGGCTTAATGACTCCCTTCAATTTCATGTGACAAAGGAGTGCACACAAGGTTTTGGTAATAGAGGTGCATATGGCCCCTTTAAGGATTTGAAAGGACCCCTTTGATCTCAAGCGACGAAGTTGCAGCATCAGACACTTAAAAATTTGTAGAAGGTTTTAATAAGATATATTTAATGGATTAAGAGGAGGAGCGCACACAAGGTTTTGTAAGTGTTGGTGTTGATGAACATGGCCCCTTTGATGGCTTAACACAGCCCCTTCGATTTCATGCGACAAAGTTGCAGCATCAGACACTCAACAATTTGCAAAAGGCTTTAAATCAATATCTTAATGCATTAAGAAGTGGAGCGCACAAAATGTTTCGTAATGTGGGGAGTGCACATAGCCCCTTTAGGGGCTAATCGTGATCCCTCAAATTTCATGCGCAGCATCAGACACTTAACAATTTGCAAAAGGTTTTAATTTTTTTTACCACTGGGCTGATGCCACTGCTGGTGGACTGTTAGTCCCGAGGCTATTCACCAACCCAGTAGCTAGTACTTCGATGCTGGCCCGAAAACCGACTTTATTTGAAAAATGCAATATCTAAATTTCAGAAAATTTTATTAAAATCTAAGGAGTATCTTCCACTTGCATAGCTCTGTCCTTAGCTGATTTTGGCTTTCCTTTTTAGATCCTATTTGTATTTTGTTCTCTATGAGCTTTTACACATAATTTCCAAATGTTTGATTTGATCTGCATTGAAGAGACATAAGTTGTCGAAATGCGCATATGCAGAATCTAAATTAGCAGTAACTTCAGTATTTAGTTCTTTAATGGGTTAAGGGGAGGAGTACACAAGGTTTTTGGTAATGTAGGGAGTGGTGCACATGGCCCTATTTCAGGGCTTAACGCGGCCCCTTTTAACTTCAAGTGACAAAGTTGCAGCATCAGACATTAAACAATATGCAAAAGGTTTTAAATCGATATCTTTCATGCGTTAAGCGGAGGATTGCACACAATGTTTTGATTATGTGAGGGGGTGGTTATTCAAATGGCACTTTTAAATACTGAACGCTACCCTTCAATTTCATGCGACAAAGTTGCAGCATCAGACATTAACAATTTGCAAAAGGTTTTAAATTGATATCTTTAATGCGTTAAGAAGTGGAGCGCACACAAGGTTTCGTAATGTGAGTGGTGCACATGGCCCCTTCAAGGGCTTAATCCGACCACTACAATTTCATGTTACAAAGTTGCAGCATTAGGCACTTAACAATTTGCAAAAGGTTTTAAATCTATATCTTTAATGTGTTAAGAAGCATAGCGCACACAAGGTTTGGTAATGTGGGGGCGGGGTGCACATGGCCCCTTTAAGGGCAAATTGAGAGCCCTCAAATTTCATGCGACAAAGCTGCAGCATCAGAAACTTAAAACTTTGCAAAATGTTTCAAAACAACATCTTTAAGAGAAGGAGTGCACACAAGGTTTTGGTAATGTGGGGTACGCATACCCTTTAGGGGCTGAGCGTGACCTCTTCGGTTTCATGCAACCAAGTTGCAACATCAAACACTTATTAACAATGTGCAATAATGTTTTAATCAATATCTATAATGCGTTAATGGGAGGAGCGCACACAAAGAAAAACTACCCTGAATTTATCACCTCAGCGAATTTCTCTGGTGAGCATTTAAGGTTAGAAAAAGCAATTTAAATATTCACTTGTGAGATTAAGGTTAGAAATTTCATATACAGAAGTTTGCAAAACTAACCTGAAATTTCTCACCTGAGGATTTGGTTAGAAAAAGATCAGAATCATTTATTTTGAAGTTTACTTCAGTGGGCAAAATGTATACACAAATTTACTTTCTAAAGATGCAGAGAAAATTAATTTTGGAGGGAATTCAAGACATCTATGAAGAGAGGTAAGTCAATTTTCATATTAATGCACAATTATTAACATTTTTAGTTAATTAATCAATATAAGACTGTTTAAAACACTTTAAAATATATTTGTAAAAAAAAAGAATTTGTAAAAATATCCATAATGACAAAATATAAGTACATGTACAATGTACTTAAGCAGCCACATAGTTTTAAGTCATAATTAAGATACAGTGAAACTTGATTTAAAAGGTCAACTTTGGGAAGGAGTCAAACTGGCCTTTTAAGAGAGGTGGCACTTTAAATGGGGGACCGCTCGATAGTCCGAAGGTTCATTGGTCCGAAGGTCCATTGGTCCGAAGGTTCATTAGTCCGAAGGTCCATTAGTCCGAAGGTCCAATGGTCTGAAGGTTCGTTAGTCCGACGGTCTATAAGTTGGACAGTTCCATAGTACAAAATTGAATATTAAGAAATTTGAAAGTTAAATAGGACGAAGAAAGGAAATGGCTAGTGTTGATCATTTATCGATATTCCCTCATCATCTGAAACCATTTCTATCTTATTTCAACAAATTACCACGCTAGCCTTTAAGGACCATGGTTATAAAAGTTGGAATACAACCATACTCCATTGTCTTGTAAGAGCTTCTTGATGCAGTAATATCATATTAAACAAAATGTAGTAATTATTTTTAAAGTAAATTGTCCATCTTGGCTAATGAGCGATGCTTATGTCATATTAATTTCAGAACGACATAATTTTTATTCTAGTGATATTTTATCAAAGTTTGCCATGTAGAGTCAGAGAAAAATAATTCGAAACACCAGATCTGAAAGGACAGCCTATGGCCCTGGGTTAATTTGAGGTAGGTATATTTAAATTGATAGAAAATCAAATGGAGCAAACGAACATTTCAACAAGCGGTAACTTGTGACGAGTCTGGCTCGCAATCGAGAGGTTCCTGGCTGGATCCCAGAAGAAATATCA
>MJUU01032383.1:146703-168759 GCA_002080025.1 Modiolus philippinarum
CAGATTTAGCTGACGAATGTTAACCCAAACTCAGTAGTTAGTCTTTATAACATGTGAGTACCGCTTTCTGATAGCAATTTACATAAATGCACAGTTTATTATAAATACCTTTGAGGAAGAATTTTGAAAAGGTTTGATCATTTTATCTGTTATCTTTGACAATTTTTCTCTTTCGGACTATCGGACCTTCGGACCAATGGGCCTTCGGACTAATGGGCCTTCGGACCAATGGACAATGGACCTTCGGACTAATGGACCTTCGGACTATCGCTACGGAACCCTTTAAATGAGTTTTAATTCAAATGAAATATACTTTGAAGGGTACTATAAAATGTGACCTAAATTCACAGTAACCTCGGTATTTTGTTATTTAAAATCAGGTGGCTGCTTAATCAAGGTGACCACTAAGGCAAGTTAAACATTTGTACATTGTACCAACAAGTAATAATATGAAACATTACTAATCTGAATAAAAGAATGAATATTCTGCCTAAATTTTGTATATACATGTATATTAATTTACTGTGAACTCTATCTCAGGCAGCATTCTACAAGTGCCCGAATAAATTGAAAAATTCAAGCATATTGATGATATAGTGAAGAGAAATTATATGATAAAATTAATTTGATGAATAAATGTGTTTCATATTTTACTTTCAGAACTAATGCAGAATTATATCCACCAAAAGTAGGAGAATACTAGAAAATTGCAATTTCACAAGCTTTATTTTTAGAACATTTAAAAATTTATAAATTCTCACTTGTGCAGGGATTCTCAGGTTAGAATCACATGTGAAAAGTTCACATGAGGAATTTAACATGCAAATTAGGTGAGATTTAGGATAGTTCTCAGGTGAGAATTATTTGTTTCTCACCTAATTTGCATGTTAAAATCCTCATGTGAAATCAGGTTTGTTTCACATTAGATTCTCAGCTGAGATTCTAATGTAAAACAGGTTAGCGGATTTTGGTAAGGGTTAGGGCTTAGCGTGACCCCTCCAACTTTATTTGACAAAGTTGCAGCATCAGCCACTTAACAATTTGCAAAAGGTTTTAAATCGATATCTTTGATATATTAAGAAGTGGAGCGCACACAACGTTTCGTAATGTGTTAGGGGGAGGGTTGATGCACATGGCCCCTATAAGGGCTTGCAAAAGTTTTTAAATCGACATCTTTATTGCATTAATAGGAGGAGAGCACACAAGGTTTTGGTAATATGGGGCTGCACATGGCCCCTTTAAGGACTGAACGCGACCCCTTCGATTTCATGCAAGCAAGTTGCAACATTACACACTTAACAATTTGCAAAAGATTTTAAATCAATATTTTAAGACGAGGAGCACACAAAAGTTTTGGTAATGTTGGGGATACACATGGCACTTTTAGGGCTTAACGCGACCCTTCGATTTCATTGGACAAGGTCGCAGCATCAGACACTTAACAATTTGCAAATTGTTGTAAATGGATGTCTTTAATGCGTTAAGAAGAGACACGCATAGAAGGTTTTGGTGATGTGGGAGGGAGGAGTGGTTGGAGCACATGGCCCCTTTAAGGGCTTAGCGCGACCAACAAAAATGCAGCATGAGACACTTAACAATTTCTTAAAGGTCTAAAATTGATAACTTTTAATGCCTTATAAGGATGAGCGCACACAAGGTTTTGATAATGTGGAGGAGGGGGTGGTGCACATGGCCCCTTGTGGGGCTTAATGCGACCAATTAGATTTCATGCGAAAAAGCTGCAACATCAGAAACTTACTAATTTGCAAAGGTTTTAAATCAATATTTTTAATGTCTTTAGACAAGGAGCGCACACAAGGTTTTCTTAATGTTGGAGGTGGCGCACATGGTCCCTTTAAGGGCTGAACGCGACTCCTCCAATTTCATTCGATAAAGTTGCGGCATCAGACACTTAACATATGCAAAAGGTTTTAAATGGATATCTTTAATGCATTAAGAGGAGGAGTGCACACCAGGTTTTGGTAATATGGGAGGGTTCACATGGCCCCTTAAGGGCTTAGCACAACCCCTTCGATTTCATGCGAAATAGTTGCAACATCAGACATTTAACGATTTGCAAAAGGTTTTAAATCGAAATCTTTAATGCGTTAAGAAGTTGAGTGCACACATGGTTTTGGTAATTTGGGGGTTGGTGCACATGGCCCCTTAAAGGGCTTAACGTGACCCCTCAAATTTCATGTGAAAAAGTTGCAGCATAAGACACTAAACAATTTGCAAAAATGGATATCTTTCATGCGTTTAGCGGAGGAGTGCATCCACAAATTTGGTAATGTGGGGGGGGTGTCAATGTTGAGGGTGTGTCGTATACATGGCCCCCTTGAGGACTGAACACCACCCCTTCGATTTCATGCGACAAATTGCAGCATCAGAAACATAACAATTTGCAAAAGGTTTAAAATCGATATCTTAAATGCGTTAAGAAGTGGAGTGCACACAGGGTTTTCGTAATATGGGGGCTGGTGCATTTGGCCCCTTTAAGGGCTTAAAGCGACCCCTCAAATTTCATGCGACAAAGTTGCAGAATCAGACACTTTTCAATTTCTGAAAGGTTTTAAATCAATATCTTTCATGCGTTAGGAGGAGGAGTGCACGCAAGCTTTTGGTAATGTGGGGGTGGTCGTGCACATTGTCCCTTTAAGGGCTGAACGCAATCCCTTCGATTTCATGCGACAAAGTTGCAGCATAAGACATTTTTCAATTTGCAAACGGTTTTAAATCGACATCTCTAATGTGCTAAGGGGAGGAGTGCACACAAAGTTTTGGTAATGTGGAGTTGGAAGGGTTGATACGCCTGGCCCCTTTAGCCCTTTGATTTCATGCGACAAAGTTGCAGCATCAGACATTTAACAATTTGCAAAAGTTTTTAAATCGATACCTTAAATGCGTTAAAAAGTGGAGTGCATCAGACACTTAACAATTTGCAAAATGTATGAAATCGACATCTTTAGTGCCTTAAGAGGAGGAGAGCACACAAGATTTGGTAATGTGGGGTGAACATGACCCCTTTAAGGTCTTCACGCGACGCTTTTGATTTTATGAGACAAAGCTGCAGCATCAGATACTTCACAATTTGCAAAAGGTTTTGAATCGACATCTTAAATGGGGTTAAAGAAGGAGTGCACGCAAGGTTTTTGTAATTAGGGGCGGGGGTTGATGTACACGGCCCCTTTAAGGGCTTAACGCGACGCCTTTGATTTTATGCGACAAAGTTGCAGCATCAGACATTTAACAATTTGCAAAACTTTTTAAATAGATACCTTAAATGCGTTAAAAAGTTGAGTGCAAAGAAGGTTTTTATAAATAGGGGAGTTGTATATGGCCCCTTCAAGGCCTTAACGCGACCCCTCTAATTTCATGCGACAAAGTTGCAACATCAGACAATTTGTGAAAGGTTTTAAATCAATGTCTTTCATGCGTTAAGAGGAGGAGTCCACTCAAGAGTTTGGTAATGTGGGGGTGGTCGTGCACATGGCCCCTTTAAGGGCTGAACGGGACCCTACGATTTCATGTAACAAAGTTGCAGCATCAGATATTTAACAATTTTCAAAGGTTTTAAATCGATATCTTTCAAGCGTTAAGCGGAGGAATGCACACAAGGTTTTGTTTATGTGGGGTTGGTGATGTGAATGGCCCTTTTAAGGGCTGAACGCGACCCCTTCGATTTCAAGCGACAAAGTTGCAGCATCAGACACTTAATAAGTTCCAAAGGTGTTAAATTGATTATCTTAAATGGGTTAAGAGGAGGAGTGCACACCAGGTTTTGGTAATGTTGGAATGGAGGGGTTGATGCATATAGCCCTTTTAGGGCTTACGCGACCCTTTTGATTTCATGCTACATAGTGGCAGCATCAGACACATAACAATTTGCAAAAGTTTTTAAATCTACATCTTTAATGCGTTAAAAGGAGGAGAGCACACAAGGTTTTGGTAATGTGGGGTGCACATGGCCCCTTAAAGGAATGAACGCGTCCCCCTCGATTTCATGCATCGAAGTTGCAACATTAGACACTTAACAATTTGTGAAAGGTTTTTAATCAATACCTTTCATGTAATTATAGGAGGAGTGCACCCAAAATTTTAGTAATGTGGGGAGTGATGGTCCTGCACATGGCCCCTTTAAGGGCTGAAGGCGATCCCTTCGATTTCATGCGACAAAGTTGCAGTATCAGAAATAACAATTTGCAAAAAGTTTTGAATTGATATATTTCATGCATTAAGCGGAGGAGTGCATCCTAGGTTTTGGTAAAGTGGGGGGGGGGGGGGTTAGAGCATATTGCCCCTATAAGGCCTAGACGCGACAACGTTGCACTATCAGACACTTAAAAATTTGCAAGAGGTTTTACTTTGATATCTTTGATGCATTAAGAGGAGTAGCGCACACAGAATTTTGTAATGCTGGGGGGTGTTGATGCACATTGTCCCTTTAAGGGCTCAACGCGACCCCTTTGGTTTCATGCGACAACATTGCTGCATCAGATACTTAACAATTTGCAAAAGGTTTGAAGTCGATATCTTTCATGCGTTAAGACAAGGTTCATGCGACAACATTGCTGCATCAGACACTTAACAATTTGCAAAAGGTTTGAAGTCGATATCTTTCATGCGTTAAGACAAGGAGTGCACACAATGTTTTTGTTATGGGGGTGGTGCACATGGTCCCTTTAAGGGCTTAATGCCACCCCTTCGATTTTATGCGACAAAATTGTAGCATCAGACACTTAACAATTTGCAAAAGCTTTTATATAGATATTTTAATGTGTTAAAAGTAGGAGCGCACACAAAGTTTTGGTAAATTGGGGTGGGTGGGCATGGTCCCTTTAAGGGCTGAAAGACACCCCTTCGATTACGTGCGACGAAGTTCCAACATCAGACACTTAACAATTTGAAAAATGTTTTAAATCGATATCTTTAATGTGTTCAGAAATGTAGTGCACACAATGTTTTGTAATATCGGGGTGCACATGGCCCCTTTCAGGGCTTATCAGGACCCCTCAAATTTCATCCAACTTAGTTGTAGCATCAGACACTTAACACTCTGTAAAAGGTTTTTAATCGACATCTTTGATGGGTTAAGAGATGGAGTGCATACAAGATTTTTGCTAACATGGGGGGGGGGGGTTGATGCACATTGCCCACGATCCCTTTAATTTATGCTACGAAGTTGCAGCTTCAGACACTTAACAATTTGCAAAAGTTTTTAAATCGACATCTTTAATGCGTTAAGAGGAGGTGCGCACACAATAATTTCGTATTGTGGGGGTGCACAAGGCCCCTTAAAGGGATGAACGCGAACGCGACCTATTCGATTTCATGCAACGACGTTGCAACAACAGATACTTAACAATTTGCAAAAGGTTTTCAATCAATATCTATAATGTGTAAAGAGGAGGAACGAACAAAATGTGTTAAGTAATGTGGGGGAGGGGGTTGTGCACATGGCACCTTTTAGGGCTTAGAGTGAGACACAAAAATGCAGCATCAGACACTTAACAAGTTGTAAAAGTTTTTAAATCGATATCATTTAATGCGTTTTGAGGATGAGTGCACACAATGTTTTGGTAATGTTGGGGGGGTTGTGCACATGCCCCCCCCCTATAGGGCTTAATGCGACCAATTCGATTTCATGCGAAAAGGCTGGAACATCAAACACTTACTAATTTGCAAAGGTTTTAAATCAATATCTTGTATGTGTTAAGAGGAGCGCACACAAAGTTTTGGTAATGTAGGGGGTACACATGGTCCCTTTAGGGTTTTAACGCGACCCCTCCGATTTCATTCGACAAAGTTGCAGCATCAGACACTGAACAATTTGCAAAAGGTTTGAAATAGATATCTTTAATGCGTTAAGAGGAGAAGCGGACAGAAGGTTTTGGCAAAGTGGGGGTTAGAACATATTGCCCCTATAAGGCCTTGATGCGACACCTTCGATTTCATGCGACAACGTTGCAGTATCAGACACTTAAAAATTTGCAAGAGGTTTTACTCTGATATCTTTAATGCATTAAGAGGAGTAGCGCACACAAGATTTTGTAATGCTGGGGGTGTTGATGCACATGGTCCCTTTAAGGGCTCAATGCGACCCCTTCGGTTTCATGCGACAACATTGCTGCATCAGACACTTAACAATTTGCAAAAGGTTTGAAGTCGATATCTTCCATGTGTTAAGACAAGGAGTACACACAATGTTTTTGTTATTGGGGTTGGTGCACATGGCCCCTTTAAAGGGCTTAATGCCACCCCTTCGATTTCATGCGACAAAGTTGCAGCATCGGACACTTAACAATTTAGATTTCATGCGACAAAGTTGCAGCATCATACACTTAACAATTTGCAAAAGCTTTTATATAGATATTTTTAATGTGTTAAAAGTAGGAGCGTACGCAAAGTTTTGGTAATTTGGGATGGGTGGATGTGGCTCCTTTAAGGACTGAAAGACACCCCTTCGATTACATGCGACGAAGTTGCAACATCAGACACTTAACAATTTGAAAAAAAAGTTTTAAATTGATATCTTTAATGCATTTAAAGAGCGCACACAAGGTTTAAGCAATGTGGGAGGTGCACATGTCCCCTTTTAGGGCTGAACACGACCCCTTCGATTTCATGCAACAAAGTGGCCGCTTCAGACGCTTAGCAATTCGGAAAAGGTTTTAAATCAATATCTGTCATGCGTTAGGAGGGGGAGTGCACAGAAGGTTTTGGTAATGGGGTGGTCGTGCACATGGCCCCTGTAAGGACTGAACGCGATCCCTTCGATTTTATGCACCGAAGTTGCAACATTAGACATTTAACAATTTGTGAAAGGTTTTTAATCAATACCTTTCATGCGTTAAGAGGAGGAGTGCACCCAAAATTTTGGTAATGTGGGGTGTGGTGGTCCTACATATGGCCCCTTTAAGGGCTGAAGGCGACCCCTTCGATTTCATGCGACAAAGTTGCAGCATCAGACATATAACAATTTGAAAAAAGTTTTGAATTGATAAATTTCATGCATTAAGCGGAGGAGTGCATCCTAGGTNGGTGAGTGCACACAAGGTTTTGGTAATGGGGTGGTCGTGCACATGGCCCCTGTAAGGACTGAACGCGATCCCTTCGATTTTATGCACCGAAGTTGCAACATTAGACATTTAACAATTTGTGAAAGGTTTTTAATCAATGCCTTTCATGCGTTAAGAGGAGGAGTGCACCCAAAATTTTGGTAATGTGGGGTGTGGTGGTCCTACATATGGCCTCTTAAGGGCTGAAGGCGACCCCTTCGATTTCATGCGACAAAGTTGCAGCATCAGACATATAACAATTTGAAAAAAGTTTTGAATTGATATATTTCATGCATTAAGCGGAGGAGTGCATCCTAGGTTTTGGTAAAGTGGGGGGGGTTAGAGCATATTGCCCCAATAAAGCCTTGATGCGACACCTTCGATTTCATGCGACAACGTTGCACCATCAGACACTTAAAAATTTGCAAGAGGTTTTACTTTGATATCTTTAATGCATTAAGAGGAGTAGCGCACAAGATTTTGTAATGCTGGGGGGTGTTGATGCACATGGCCCCTTTAAGGGCTCAACGCGACCCCTTTGGTTTCATGCGACAACATTGCTGCATCAGACACTTAACAATTTGCAAAAGGTTTGAAGTCGATATCTTTCATGCGTTAAGACAAGGAGTACACACAATGTTTTTGTTATGGGGGTGGTGCACATGGTCCCTTTAAGGGCGTAATGCCACCCCTTCGATTTTATGCGACAAAGTTGTAGCATCATACACTTAACAATTTGCAAAAGCTTTTATATAGATATTTTAATGTGTTAAAAGTAGGAGCGCACACAAAGTTTTGGTAATTCGGGATGGGTGGGCATGGTCCCTTTAAGGGCTGAAAGATACCCCTTCGATTACATGCGACAAAGTTGCAACATCAGACACTTAACAATTTGAAAAATGTTTTAAATCGATATCTTTAATGTGTTCAGAAATGTAGTGCACACAATGTTTTTGTTATAGGGGTTGGTGCACATGGTTCCTTAAAGGGCTTAATGGCACCCCTTCGATTTCATGCGACAAAGTTGCAGCATCAGACACTTTACAATTTAGATTTCATGCGACAAAGTTGCAGCATCAGACACTAAACAATTTGCCAAAGCTTTTATACAGATATTTTTAATATGTTAAAAGGAGAAGCGCACGCAAAGTTTTGGTAATCTGGGATGGGTGGACATGGCTCCTTTAAGAACTTAAAGACACCCCTTCGATTACATGCAACGAAGGTGCAACATCAAACACTTAACAATTTGAAAAAAGTTTTAAATTGATATCTTTTATGCATTTAAAGAGCGCACACAAGGTTTAAGCAATGTGGGAGGTGCACGTGGTCCCTTTAAGGACTGAACGCGACCCCTTCGATTTCATGCAACAAAGTGGCCGCTTCAGACACTTAACAATTCGTAAAAGGTTTTAGATCAATATCTTTCATGCGTTAGGAGGGGGAGTGCAAACAAGGTTTTTGTAATAGAGTGGTCGTGCACATGGCCCCTGTAAGGGCTGAACGCGATCCCTTCGATATTATGCGACAAGTAGCATCATCAGACTCTTCACAATTTGTAAAAGGTTTAAAAACGATATCTTTAACGCGTTAATTAAGTGGAGTGCACAGAAGGTTTTGGTTACGCGAGGGTGGTGCACATGGCCCCATTACAGGCTTATTGCGACCCTTCCAGTTTCATGTTTCATCTATATTTTTCACGCGTTAAGGAGTGCATACAAGGTATTGGTAATAATAAGGGTGGTGGTACACATGACATTTTAAAGGGCTGAACACAACCCATTCGATTTAAAGGGACAAAGTCAGCATCAGACACTAACAATTTGTTAAAGGTTTTGAATCGATATCTTTATTGCGTTAAGAGATGGAGTGCAAACAAGGTTTCGCAGTGTTGGGGGGTGCACATGGCCCCTTTAAGGGATTATCGCGACCCCTCAAATTTCATGCACAGGGTGAAGCACACACAAGGTTTGGGTAATGGGGATGCACATGGCCCCTTTTAGGGCTGAAAGCGGCCCCTTTCAATTCATGCGACAAAGTTGCAGCTGCAAACACTTAACAATTGCTAAAGGTTTTAAATCGATAATGAGGCATAACCACAGATCCCTGTGTACTCTTAAAGCCAAAATTATACTTGGCCTGTGTTTTACAGTAATCAACTTACAAACCAAATTAGAAGACAGTATGTTATCTCATTCACAAGTTATCAGTCCAAAACCTTAAAATTTGCAAAATTTCAAAGCTTCAAGGGGCATAATTCCAGAACTCCTTAGAGCCTTGAACCCAAAATTGAACTTGGCATGAGTTTTGTGGAAAACAAGTTACATACAAAGTTTGAAGACAATATATTATTTTGTTCACAAGTTATGAGTTAGAAACCCTAAAATTAGCTAAAATTCAAAATTTCAAGGGGCATGACTCTAGAACCCCTTGGACCTCTGAACCCAAAATCGATCTTGGCTTGAGTTTTGTGGTAAACAAGTTACCTACAAAGTTTGAAGACAATATATTATTTTGTTCACAAGTTATCAGTCAGATACCCTAAATTTGACAAAATTTCAAAGTTTCAAGGGGCAGAACCCTTGGACCTCTGAACCCTAAATCAAACTTGGCCTGAGTTTTGTGGTAAGCAAGTTACATAGAAAGTTTGAAGAGAATATATTATTTTCTTCACAAGGTATCAGTCAGAAAAACTAAAATTAGCAAAATTTCAAAGTTTCAAGGGGCATAACTCCAGAACCCCTTGGACCTCTGAACCCGAAATCGAACTTGACCTGAGTTTTGTGGTAAACAAGTTACTTACCAAGTTCGAATACACAAGTTATCAGTCGGAAACCTTCAGGGGATGGACAGACGGACGGACGAACGGACACACGACTGAGGGTATCACATAATACCTCGCAACTGCGTGTGGCGGGGTATAAAAACAACAGAAAAAAATAAAAAGAACTTTTATCTCTGGTGATCATGTTGAAGAATGCTGCAGGGAAGACCGTAAATTTTCCCAAAATAGTTGTTCAAATCAACCTGTCCAGTACTTCAGAGATGTTTGCAATGAATAAGTGAAAACTTCTTTATATTTCTGCTTAGTCGGACCGTGTATAGCAGTGTAAATTGCAATCGACAAGAGATTTTTTAAAACATTGGTTTAAATATCACAGATAATGAAATGTGCATTTGGAATCATTGACACGTCCACAGAAGCCTGCAATTAAATATGCAAACTATCACCAAAGGAGACATTGAAGGCTACAGCAGAACATTGGCATCCCATATCAGATAATGTACCTCTCCATCAATTTTTTTGATTTTTTATTTTTAAGAAATGTCCAACCATTACAACATATTACATATAAATGCACAAATTAGACATTCAAGTATATAAATAGCATGTAGAACTTCAAAAGGTACAAAATACATAAGTTGGAGATTTTTGTTATTTTAAATATTGCAGATGCAGATTAAATAATGGATAATAAAAAATAAAGTCATAGAAAGAAGGAAAGATAAATTGATAAAAGATACAATTCATAAAGGAAAATAGAAAATGTTGTTATTGGACAAAAAGAAACATAGGTAATCAACGATTACAAAGTTCGTCTAGTTATGGCACATGGACACAGACACCCAATTTGGCCAGGGTGCTCATTTACCATCCCTTATGCATGTATACAAAGGCTAGATGATCTTATATTTACCATGTACAGTAACCAAGACCTGAATTCGGACATAAACGGAAAAGTTACCTAATTTTGTCTGGATGCTGTCCTACCCCCAAAGATGCATGCACATGCAAGGTTAGATGATCCTACCATGTACAGTTACTTAGATCTGAACTCAGACGTAAACTTGAATGTAAGTCAATCATGCGGAAAATATAGGTCAAAGTGACCTAATTTTGCCTGAATGCTGTCCTACCGCCAAAGATGCATGCACATGCAAGGTTAGATGATCCTACCATATACAGTTACTTAGATCTGAACTTCGACTTAAACTTGAATGTAAGTCAATCATGCGGAAAATATAGGTCAAAGTGACCTAATTTTGCCTGGATGCTGACCTACCGCAAAAGATGCATGCACATGCAAGGTTAGATGATCCTACCATGTACAGTTACTTAGATCTGAACTTGGACGTAAACTTGAATGTAAGTCACTCATGCGGAAAATATAGGTCAAAGTGACCTAATTTTGCCAGTATGCAGACTTACCCCCCAAGATGCAGGCACATGCAAAGTTAGATGATCGTACCATGTACAGTTACTTAGATCTGAACTTGGACGTAAACTTGAATGTAAGTCACTCATCCGGAAAATATAGGTCAAAGTGACCTAATTTTGCCTGTATGCTGATCTACTCCCCAAGATGCATGCACATGCAAAGTTAGATGATCGTACCATGTACAGTTACTTAGATCTGAACTCGGACATAAACATGAATGTAAGTCACTCATGCGGAAAATATAGGTCAAAATGACCTGACTTTGCCTGCATGCTCACCTACCGCCAAAGATGCATGCACATGCAAGGTTAGATGATTGTACCACGTACAAGTACTTAGATCTGAACTCGGAGATCTGAACTAGGACGTAAACTTGAATGTAAGTCGATCATATGGAAAATATAGGTCATAGTGACCTAATTTTGCCTGGATGCTGACCTACCCCCAAAGATGCATCCACCTGCAAGGTTAGATGATCCTACCATGTACAGTTACTGAGATATCAACTCTGACCTATAATTAAATGAAAGCCAGTCAAGCGGAAAATATAGGTCAAAGAGACCTTATTTTCTTGGAGGCTGTGAGATAGCCCAAGACACATCTGTACACAAAGTTTGATGACCCTACCCTTCATAGTTACCAAGATATATACCTAAATGCGGGCGCGGACGCGGACGCAGACGCGGACGCCGGGGGTACTCCAATAGTCCTCCTCAACTTCGTTGAGGCGAACTAAAAATTGAAAGAAAGATTTATACTATTGCACACTAATGCACTTAACAATATTATCAAGCATATTTAAAACAACAAGTGTGGACCCAAATAGATGCCTCGCCCGTCTCTACTTGGTCACAAAATTGATGTGAAAACTCAAACTGCCTAAATCAGAAAACTTAACATGTTTGCTAGATTGTGAAATTAGATTAACTAACAAAAGCAATACAGCAGACTGTCATGTATCACCCAAAACAAAATGCCAAATATCAGTGACCTACCATTGCTAGATACTAAAAACCAAACAAGTTCACTAGACCGTGAAAATGAGGTCAAGGGCTAAAGCCAAATAGCAGGCTGTCATCTTCCACCTAAGACAATAGAAAAAATAAGGGAAACGGGGAATGTGTCAAAGAGACAACGACCCAAAGGGGAGTAATAACCCACATACCAAATATTATTGACCTTACATTAATAGATACTAGGAAACTTAACATGCTCATTGGACCGTGAAATTGAGGTCACAGACAAAAGCCATATAGCAGACTGTCATATACTACCCAAGACTAACATATATACAAAATATCATTGACCTACCACTTAAGTTACTGAGAAAATGACCAAAGCACATAAACTTAACATGTTCATTGGACCGTGAAATTGAGGTCAAGGACAAAAGCCATATGACAGACTGTCATGTACTACCTAATACCAACCTACATACCACATATGATTGCCCTACCACTTATAGTTACTGAGAAACTAAACTAAGCACAAAACCTTAACATGTTCATTGGACCGTGAAATTGAGGTCACAGATAAAAGCCATTTAGCAGACTGTCATGTACTACTCAAGACCAACTTATATACTAAATATCATTGACCTACCACTTATAGTTACTGAGAAAGTGAACCAATCACAAAAACTTAACATGAAAGTTTACGCCGCCGCCGTCGCCGCCGCGGCCGTCATACTTTGTACGCATATGTTTCGCTTTCCGCGCCTTTCGTCGCGGGCGAGACAAAAATAATAATAATATCATGAACTATATATGTATTGTAAAATTATTACTGTTCCCCAAGTAACAAGGTCTTAAACACATTCCATACATTGTCAAACTCTTTTATTTTTTTGTCTTTTACAGCAATCATTTTCTCAATATTATACATATTTTTAAATATGTTTTTAATTGCCTGAAACGAGAGGTTCTTCTCAAAGCATCTAGAGTTATATATGTATTGCTTAATGTAATGAAAAAATGTAAGGATTATTTCTTGATAATTTTGATAAATCTCCAAACACAAAATTCAATTTATTCAAAGAAAGGTTAATTCCAGCCGAAGGAAACCAATGATCAATATCCAATAAAAAGTTTTGTACTAAGTCACAATTCCAAAGAAGATGTTCTATAGTTTCATTTTCTGATTTACAAAAAGTATACAATGGATCATCAGTAACTTTGATTTTCACTAAAAACTGATTAGTAACAAGAATATTGTGGTTAATTCTGAATTGTAACCATTGTAATTTACTATTTTTTGTGAAAGCAAAGGAAAGTTTAAAAATATTTTCCAAGTTAAGGTTTTGTTCATCTAACTTTTCTGCCCACTTCAGTTTTCCAGTGGGAATAACATTACTTCTAGTCAATACATTATACAGATCTTTCGAACCTTTTTTGTATTTTAAAAACATCTGTATAGTGGATGGTATAAAAGGACAAAATAAATTATAGTTTTCTGTAGTATATAATCGTTCTGCTTTTCTTACAGCTGAAATAACACTGTTATATGTAAGAAAATAAATATTGATGTCATATTTTCGTTTTAATTCATCTAATGACAGATATATTCCATTCTGATCAATAAGATCATTTACATATTTAATACCTTTTCTAAACAATTCATTATAAAACACTGATGTATGACCAATTTTATATGAGTATTTAGCCATATTGGATCCGACAAAAATGCTTCATAATTCATATTTTTCTCTTTTTGAATAATCATTTTCCGCGACCGTAATACATCTTTCCAAAAGAAGTTTTTGTTGTTGTATAAACCTTTTTAACATAATCAGTACCACAACTGAACAGTTTGTTCCGATCAATATTTGAAGCAAAAATATTTTCCCATTTATTATTTCCCTTTAAAATCCTCCTGATCCATGTTGATTTAAGAGCTGGAATAAACATATTTAAGTCAAACATTTTCAGCCCGCCCTCTGAATATTCTTTCACTAAAATATCCTTCTTCACTCGATGTATAGGAGAGTTCCATATATAGTTATAAATAATTTCATTAATTCTCTTAACAACAACATCTGAAGGATATAGTAAAGAAATAATGAGATGGTTTAAAATTGGCAATACCAGTGTTGATCCATGTTGATTTAAGAGCTGGAATAAACATATTTAAGTCCAACATTTTCAGCCCGCCCTCTGGATATTCTTTCACTAAAATATCCTTCTTTACTCGATGTATAGGAGAGTTCCATATATAGTTATAAATAATCTCATTAATTATCTTAACAACAACATCTGAAGGATATAGTAAAGAAATAATGAGATGGTTTAAAATTGGCAATACCAGTGTTTTAACTACAGTTATTTTACCAATAACTGTTAAATTCCTTTTTTTGCCATTGTTTTTTAACATTCTTTATCTGCATTATTCTTTCATTGTAATTTATCTTGACTATTTTATCAAGATCAACATTAAAATTAACACCCAACAATTAAAAATTAGTTTCACCCCATGAAAGATTCCTATCTGGACATAAGACATCTGAACTATACTTTTTACTACCAAACCAAATTACATGTGTTTTTGTGAAATTAATATAAAACCCAGATATCTTAGCAAACCAATATAATTCTGATAATGATGCTTGTTAAGATTTTTCAGTACCATCCAATATCAAAGAAGTGTCATCAGCAAATTGTTAGAGTTTGTGCTAAATCTGTGTTACCTTAATACCACTTATATCTTTGTTTCCCCTAATTTTTAATGCTAAAATTTCAGCACATAGGATGAAAAGATAAGGAGAAAGTGGATCCCCTTGTCTACAACCACGTTCAATACTAAAAAAATCTGACAGATTACCTCTCGGGACAACAGCAGATTTGATGCTTTATAGAAAATTTTAACCCTAATAATAAGAGATTCTCCAAAATTGAAAGAACGTAAAACAGTTACTAAGTATCAGAAAATCCCAAGATATGGAATCGAATGCTTTTTCGAAATCAATTAATAACAGAAGTCCTGGTATATCATGTTCTTCTGTATATTGTAAAATATCATAGATAAGTCTTATGTTCTCCCCAATATATCTCCCACTTATAAATCCTGTTTGAACATGATCTATAAGTTTATCAAGAACAGTCTTGAACCTTTTTGCAATTGCACCTGAACCTATTTTAAATACGGTTTTAAGATATAGGACGCCAGTTTTTTTAAAAAGTGTCTGGGTTTATTACCTTTAGGTAGACAAGTAAGTATCCCTTGTTTTTGTGTTATGGATAATTCACCAAATTGTGCACCATAATTAAGAGAATTAACAACAAAATTTTGAAGATCCTTCCAAAAAAAAAAGAGAAAACTTTGCTGTAAAGCCATCAGATCCAGGTGTTTTATTGTTTTTCATCCTTTTAAATGCTTCTCCAGCTTCCTTAATAGAAATGATACCTTCTAAGTTTTCTTTTACATCAGATGATAGTATAGGAACATATACATTATTAAAGTCTTTTTTAAGATCCTTTAGAGTACATTTTGTATCTCTCTTTTTATATAGATTTCATAAAAAGTTTTAACCTCTATTAAAATATCTTTTTGATCTGATATTATATCCCCGTTTTCTCTCTCTACTTTTTGAATAATTTTAAGTTACGTGATTCCAATCCACAGAAATAATTAGTTGGTTTTCCCCTTCTTGTATCCATTGGACTCGTGACCTTACTAGCTTACCTTTAAGTTTTTGTGTTCGTAAATTTTCAAGTTCTTGTTTCTTTATTTCAAGATCCCGTTTTTATAACTCAAATATGAAATCGGTTTTCCCCTTATTTCCATTAACAAAGTCTCAAGAAAAAGATGACTGTTAATTCTGAATTGTATATCTTTGTTATCTATTTCATCAATATTTTCAAAATTATAAACTAAAGCACAGTATTGTTTTTTCACCTCATTTATTTTTTGTTTAACTGTATTTGTGTAATCTATATCATACAATAATGAATTGTTAAATTTCCACAGGCCTTTTCCTCTGACAAAAGGGTTAAATTCAAAGTTAAGCAAAATCATTTAATGATCTGAACGATAACTTTGAAGTATATTGCAGTTCTGAAGACTATTAAGAAAATTATCGGTAAAAAGAAAAAAAGTCTAATCTGGCTTGTTGAAATGCATGTCTTTTCCTCCAAGTAAATCGTTGTACATCTCGGAAGAGCTCCCGAAAAGGATCTATTAAATTTCTTTCATCAATTAATTCCATATTTTTTTTCTCTAGATTTTGGGTTGATAATATTCTTATGATTAAAATAATCAAGATCTGGATTTTGTACAAGGTTAAAATCGCCACATATAACATAATAATCATTGCCAAAATCATCAACTATTGACATAATATTATAAAAAAAAACCTGGATTATCAGTATTTGGTCCATATAAGGAAACCAGAGTTATCTTTCTTTTCTCTACAAGTATTTCTAAAGCTTAAAAGTTACCATTCGCATCCTTTTTTTCTTTTAACACGTCAAATTCAAAATTGTTAATGAACAGAATAGCTACTCCTCTAGAGTTTGAACTAACAGATGAAAAATAACATTCATAACCCCACATAGATCTAACAATGTCCTCTATATCATTAGTGAAGTGAGTGTCCTGTAAACAACAAATGTTGCATGCTTTTGACTTTAAAATACTATATACATCTTTTCTTTTTAAGGTATCTCTAATACCTTGTCAAGTTACAGACAAAATCTTAAGTGAACCCATTGTTAAATGTCTCTTCTATATGTATGTACATACATATAACAACTAATTCTAAATACAATAACTAAATACCATACATACAAATATATACATGACAAATACAAGATTTATATCAAACAGGATAAAGTTTGAAAAAGTATGTAAATTAACCAGAATAAGGTGAGAAAAATAAGTTTTATAGAATTTAAGATAAAATATAAGTGACTAAATATGACTGCTGTGATAAGGCATTTCATCAATTTATCACAAATTTTTCAGTTTATACAGAATAAAACATTTCCCCTTTTTGCCGTTTTCATTAAGTATATATCCATTAAATGATGGAACTAACGAAAAAAACAATTAAATATGCTTCAAATTAAAAACAAAGCAGAAAACTGAATGTACCACATGTAATATCTAAAAAGAAGGTTAACATGTTTCAAGGGAGATAACTGTAATATAATATTTTGCATTATTACAAAGTCTGAAAAACAGCATAGCCTGTAAATATAAAAGGAACTTTTGCAAAATATATTTTTTATTGTTATTGCAGCACCTACAATAACAAAACTATTTTCTTTCTCTTAACCTATTTCTGATGTCATCAAATAAGTCAAATTTCAGTTCTACCATACACACCACAGTTGTAATACCATACAGATTCAAAATAGTTTGTGTCTCTCAATTTATTAATTAGTTTCATATTTCTCCATGTTACATCATCGCTAAATCGTACATTATTCCTTGGGTCCTTTTTCAGTCGCATTACTTTCCTCTTAACATCACTGTTGAATAATCCAACAATCATAGGTTTTGGTCCAGGTTTGTCTGATGGCAGACGATGGATAGCTACAACATCGCGTTCTTCTAATTCTACCTTAAGATATCTTTTTACAGTTTCTATAAAGTCTAGTCGTAAATCTTGTTGTTCTCTCCATCAATTTTGTGAAAATGTGTTACATATGAATATATTATTTCTGAATTTCACCCTTTCTGTGTTTTTGCCTTGGTATGCATTTGCCGATAAAGACCTTTTCAAAAAGTTTTGTTATCTTTTCCTGGATTTGAACTCTAGTAGTATGAAAAGGCTGATTCTGCCGCACCTACCCTTTTCAAGGGGGAAATCCTGCATAGGACCCCCAACCCCGACGGCCAAATGCAAACGGACGGTATTCCTATTGAGTATTGAGTAAATACAAGAAATATAACTTTCGTACACAATGGATTCGTCGACGACTTCATCATCGAAGACGCCTTTCAGGAGAAGGTGCAGGACCAGAATCAGGTAGCCCTCACATTGAAGGACTTGCCCACACAAGTGATCTATAAGATCTTGGAGGTGGCAGAAGTGGAAGGAAAATTTGGCAAAAGCAAAATTCTCACTCTGAAAAGTCAAGAAAGGGAGACCACCAGGGTATGGGCCTGTCCCACGCTCAACAAAGAAAAGGGTCCCTTGCAAGGAGCTTTCGTTGGAGCATCGGATTCAAACTGAGCAAGAAATCTAACCAGCACTACCTCTCATACGATCTGATCAGGAAGTAAAAAAAAATACCAGAGAACGCAAAATTTCCCAATCCAAAGTTGATTGGGAATTTTTTTTCAATTTGGAGGGTTCGGGAACGAGCGGTGAGCGAGGCGCGATTGGAAGAACCCTCCCTCCCTACGGCGTATGCGCATTCAATTCTTCACTAATGGGGGTAGAAGGTTGACGAAGCTGATCCTTCTCATTGTAATAATTTTTGAAGCAGACTGCAGGAGCACCATCTTCACCTGCCAGCTGGGACCTATAGGTTTTGGCTAATCGCACGGTATCTCGATGCTTCTTGGCGAGTCGGCGCAAGATAAATGACATGACCATACTTCCTATAGTACATAGGCAGGCGAGGGAACCCAGGGGAATGGATGCCACAGCACCCACATCGGTCAGAGCAGAGCCCATCGTACCACTGGTCAGCATAGACTGCCCACGGAACACGCACACAGGGCAATGGAGACCACCTTTTTCAGTCGGTTATAGATCTTCAATGCATGCTCATATCTCCGGATTACTGAGATGAGCTCCTCTTCCATGCATTCGATATGACTGACATCTACTTCGTCCATTTATTTATAGGAGCATGCCTAGCAGGGGGATACTCTTGAAGGGGCTATTGGGGCCAAGGATTAATCCACTACCATCGTAGAGCCGACTTCCACTCTTCAAGCACAATCCATCACCATAAGTATTGGTCAAAGTACCGGGGCTGAGATGTAGACCACGACCCTGGGGTTTCACGCACCATACTTTCCACCCTTCTTTAGATATAATCCAGATCCCATGGCTTTTTGGATGGCTGCACTACCCAAACCGCTCAAGGCACCCAAACACAAAGCAGGCAGCACGGTTTTGGCTAGCATAGGTAGCGCAGCAGAGGCGAGACCTGCAAGCATGGGGAGAAATCCACCTTCCTTTACGTTATACCTCACCTGCTTCAGGCTCATCTCAAAGACCATACCATCCTTACCATTCTGCAAGAGCTTGGCGATGCGTTGAATCTGCCGTTGAGTGAGGAACATCTTATGCCCACCAGATAGGTTGGCATGCAGCAATTGGACGCTCACGGGGCAATCCTTCTTAGCCGCACGCTGGATCTTCTCTGCCTGACCCTTCGTCAAGTTGAGACCGTACTCTTGATAATCCATTTATTTATACCTAATGCAGATGGAAGCGGATGGTGAGATGCTGCCCTCGCAGATCGATGGGGCGACCGTCTTGATCGGTCAGGTAAGTTTGCATGTTGTTGATGGTTTTCAGGGTCACGGGTAAGTAAATCAGTTTCTTGGGGGTCTGGATGATCTTCATGCCCGGATCGCCCCCGGGAAAGAGACTATAGATGGTGGACTGCTGGGTGCCGTTGATGTAACTACCGTGGATGATATCACTATTCACGAGGATGCTATTGATGCTAATGATATCGACGATATGCTCACCCTCCATGTATCCGTTCGTGCTCCGGTCGTAGATATACGTTCGGCGATCGAATCAAGCACCGTATTCAGGCTATTGGGCACATCGAAATCCACTTGGTAGCTTCTGGCGAGGGTGAGCGTTTCTCTCAGAGTAGCGCGGTTGGCATCGAGAAAGATCTTAGCCTTGTGTTTGCTGAGCTGCATTTGCCGCTGGATCTCATCGTTGAAATCGTCGATGCCGTAGGAGCCGGTGCTAAGGGTGATTGAAACCCCGGGGGACCTTCGTCTGGGGAGTAGCGGAAGGAATTATTTCCGGCTGGATATTAGGGATGGAGTAGTACGTCTCCAGATTGACGAGGGCCATCTGGTAAGATTTCTCCTCTCGCAGTCGGAGGGTGAGTTTGAAGCGGGTCAAGATCTGACTATCAGCCCCAGCTCCAGTCTAAAATACGACGCTCATCTTCTGACCATCGGATTCGAATTTGAGGATGCGATCGGAGAAGACCAAGGCGTAGGCTTGGGTATTGGCGGCGATGTTGCGATCGAATCTTGCCTTGATATAGACTTCGATCGTCGATCGTCGATCGTCGAGTCCTTGATGCGCTCGCTCTGCGTGGAGACGTCGAATAAGAAGAGGGGATGGAGATCGTTAAATTCGGCGGTGGTGATGCCTGGATTGCTAACCAAATGATCCATATTGAAGAATTTCCAGCGGAAATCAGCGGCCTCCTTATAGAACCTGGATATCTTCTGATTCGTGAGGCACGATAACCCACGGTGGGATATCTCTTGGAATTCAAAGATTTCATTCACGCGGCAGTGGTCGAAGATGGCGGGGTTGGCTTCTTGATAGTTTCTCTTATCGGTCTGGAAGGCGACGATCACCCATCGAGGCCTTTCGGGGCTACTTCGCGTCGGGAGGCGCCAGGTGAATTCATTGCTTTCGGGTTCACCTATCGAATCACACTGCCTCATGCGGAAGCCAATATCTAGCTTCACCTTGCTCTCGATTGTCTTATAGAGCCGCGGCTTCTGGTCGTCGGATGGCATCACGTGGGGAACGAACCAGGAGAGGTTGCTGAGGACGATTGTCGTTGATATTGGCAGCATCCCGGGAGATGGCGTCATTATCCGATGCGCGGACGAGAGTGAGCTCATGCTTGAATCCGTAGACCAGTCCTGGGCAAAGCCGAAGATATGCTTCAAGGGGGTGGTGAAGGAGAAGGACCCCTAATTTGGCTGGCTTGGCGATGACGTAGACCTTCCGCGTGGCAAACCCCAGGTTTGGGACGGCAGTCGTGGGGGAGGTATCTTTGACCCATAGCTGGTTGAGGCCTTAGGACTTGGAGAAATCGTCGGGATACGTGAGAAGGTCCAGCATGGTGGTGGCGACCCTCAGATCGTTCAAATGCTCGATCGTCGGTCCGGAAACCTTGAAGCAGATGGATTTTAAGAGGTAGAGCATTGCCTTATTAATGAGGGAGATGAGGTTGGCATCGGCAAAGGCTGTCTCATCATTCTTCTGGAGCCTTCCTTCCAGCAAGAGGTAGCTCTGGGATGGATGGAGGAAGAGATCCTGCGACTCAATGCTGAGGCGGATCTCGGTGCCGGATCTATTGAGCTGCGTCCCGGTGATGGGATGGTATTCAATGAATTCGTATTCCTGGGTGCTTTCGTCGAAAGTCAGTCCTTCGGTGATAGTAATAGAAAAAAGAAGGGAAACGGGGAATGTGTCAAAGAGACAACGACCCAAAGGGGAGCAATAACAACTCAAAGCCACCACAAGATCTTCAATGAACGATGAGAAAATCCGACACCCAACGGTAGGTCGGAGTCGGCCCCTGAAGAAAGAGTAATCAAGTTCAGCGAAATAAACATCATCCTAGACTCCTATAGACATAAAGTAAACTAACTAGAAAAAAGACAAGACACACAAAGGCTTAATAAATTTCCTGACTTAGGACAGGCGCAAACCTGCTGCGGCGGGGTTAAACTAGTTTTATTGAGCCCAAACCTTCCCCCTACAGCCAATGTGATAAATCAAAAAACAATCGTTACGATTAACGGTAAAATTCAGTTGGCAACAGGACTGAGTCAATTGTGAAAAATGGAACTGAAAGAACTAAATATACGGATATGTCAGCCAT
>MJUU01032383.1:199017-213546 GCA_002080025.1 Modiolus philippinarum
GACGGACGAGGCCAACGACAATATCCCCGAACTTTCATTCGAAAGTGCGGGGATAAAAAAAAACATAACAAATATTTACCAATGCCACCAACTTCATGCCTCACTGATCATGAAATATAGCATTGCTGAAAATAGCTGTGAGGCGGGGCATTGTGTCCATTAGACACATATTCTTGTTCAAAAATCCTTAGAGAAAGAGGTCAAGTTTGAACAGCAAAAGTTTTCATCATATTAAGAACTACAATTTCTACATATGTGTGATAGGTTCACATCTCAACAAAAGATGACTAGTGCCGGGGTGGAAACTGTTTCATATTGTTAATTCTTGAAACTGTTTCCTAAATCAAGTTGATATTAATTAGACATGATCACATGATAGTCCTTTAAGAAATGTATGTTCTTTGTACTGATCATAAATCCAAGATGGCTACCAATGCAGATCTTAGTTTAACATCGAACCCTGTTGGAAAATGTTGTGAATTGCTTAATTCTTGAAAACTGCTTCAGTTATCATGTTCCTATTAACAAGGCTTGCTAGCACGATGGTCATCTACGTATACCAAATTTTATATAGTTGTACCGTTCACAAATCCAAATAGGCTGCCTCTAGGGAACTTATTTTAACAGTCAGGACGCTATGTTAAAATGTTGTAAATTTTAATTCTTGAAAACTGTGTCATACATCAAGTTGATATTAATTAGGCATGGTCACATGGTGGTCTTTTAATAATGTATGATTTTAGTACCGATCATTTATCCAAGACTGCCACCAATGCAGATCTTGTTTAACATTGGACCCATGGGAAAATGTTGTAAAGTAATAATTCTTGATTCAAGTTGATATTAACCAGCAAGTTAACTTGATGGTCATCTTCCAAATTTTATATATTTATTCGACTCAGAAATAAAAGATGGCCTCCACTTGGAATACACTTTAACATAGAACACAGCTATGAAAAAATGTTTGCAAATTGTTTTTTCTTGAAAACTGTTTCATCATTGATATTAACTACCGTAGGCATTCGAACATGTCAAAAATCTACCAGATGAATGATTTTAATTTACTACCAATATGCTCTACAGTACACATAGAGTGTTTCAGTTACAAAACACCCAGGTCTTACATGAGTGAAAACACTGACAATTGCTGGTGAATGCTGGTGTTTACATTGACATTTATGACTTGCCAATATAACAACAGGAAGTTAATTCTGGTGCTTTGACTGACATTTGTTGGTGTTTACAGTGTGAAAAATGTCTAAGCTGAGTGTATTATAACTGAAACACTCTGTATGTACTGTATCTTCGGATCAATCAATGGAATCCCAGTGGGAAAATCTGTTTTGCTCAATAGGCATCAAGTGAGTGATACAGGCTTACATATGAGCTTCTGGTAATGTTCCTACCTAATCCAAACTGGCTGCCAAAAGCAAACATTATGGGGAATTATTTGAAACTGCTGAACATTTGATTGAATCATGAAAGTCCTTGTGTTGTCTATTTCAAATTTTGTGATTTTCATGTTACTACCTCATCTAAGATGGTTGCCAGGAGAATATATAGTTTACCATATTACCCTATGGGAAATATATTCTATCAAAGATCTCCTCTGAAACCTCTTAAGCAATTTTACTTTAGCTCTGATTTGTGTTGTCCCTTTCAAAGTTTGTGATTTTTTTGTTCCTACTTCATCCAAGATGGCCACTTGCTGGGAACATGTTTTAACAAAGACCCTACTGGATAAATGAGTTCAGAAACCCCAACACCAACACGAATTGTTAAAAGGCTTAATTGGTCACAATAGCACCCTTTAAAAAGATGTGTTGATTATGTTCTTACATGATCATCGAAGGTGGAAGCCAGTGGCAACATAAGAACATATTTGCCACTTGTATTATCAAAGGGTCATGGTCCAGGTGAGTTGTACCTGTAGGCTCTTGAGAACCTCTTGTTCATAGAGTGCAATTTTAGCATTACCTTTAATAGTGGTGCTTTGGTTATATGAGCTTAGGTTAGATTCATCTTTTCTTTGTTTTTCTTTAATCCAATGTTCCAGATTTAAGGAACTAAGTAAATATACAAATCTGTATTCCCTGAACCCACAATTTTACATATACATGTATACTGATTTATATTTTTAGATCACCTCAACAAAGTTGAGGGAGACTGTTGGGGTAGCCCCAGCGTCTGCTTCCATGTCTACATCTATGTCTTACATCCTCGTCTGCATTAAGTATATATCTTGTTAACTATGAAGGTTAGGGTCATCAAACTTTGTATACAAATGCATCTTAGGCTATCTCACAGCCTAAAAGAATATTAGATTTCTTTGACATACTTTTTCCACTTCATTGCCTTTCATTCAGTTTTAGGTTCAAGTTCATATCTCAGTAACTGTACATAATAGTATCTTCTAACATTGCATGTGTATGTATCTTTGGTAGTAGGTCAGCATCCAGGCAAAATTAGGTCACTTTGACCTATATTTTCTGAATGATCGATTTACATTTAAGTTTATGTCTGAGATCACATGTCAGTAACCAGTTTAATTGATGTTTGTTGACAATCCCGCACCCATGACCAATGAAGACATGGATGTAGCGTTGCTCGACAATTAGCAAAGAATTCCGCTTTAACCAGTGCTAGGGGCCGTCTTGAACTTACTATGAGGTATGAGCAAAGCTCATTGTTGAAGGCCTCATGGTGACTTCAAGATGAAGAACTACAATAAAAGTGTTGTTCCTTTGCTTGTTTTTTACCATGTCTTTGTAGAGACTTTGTCTCATGTGCATTTACTCCATATCCTTATATTCACCATGGTAGGATCATCTAACCTTGTATGTGCATGCATCTTTGGTGGTAGGTCAGAATCCAAGCAAAATTAGGTCATTTTGACCTATATTTTCCTCTTGATCAACTAACATTAAAGTTTACATCTGAGTTCATACATGTATGTCAGTAACTGTACATGGTAGGATCATCTTACCTTAATTTGCATATGCTTGTATCTTTGGTGGTAGTTCAGCATCCAGGCAAAATTAGATCATTTTAACCTTTATTTTCCTCAAGATTGACTTGCATTCAAGTTTATGTCCAAATTGATATCTCAGTAGCTGTACATGGTAGGATCATCTAACCTTGCATTTGCATGCATTTTTGGTGGTAGGTCATGAGCCTGGACCAGGCAATATTAGGTCACTTTGACCTATATTTTCTGCTTGAACTATTTACATTCAAGGTTATGGCAGAGTTCATTTATCAGTCACTATACATGCAAGAAACATGTAACCTTGCATATGCATGCATCTCTGATGGAAGGTCAGCATCCAGGCAGAATTAGGTCACTTACCTATATTTCAGCTTGATTGACTTACATCCAAATTCACTGGAGAGTTCAGATCTCAATCAATATACATATTAGGATCGTGTTACCTTGCATGTGCATGCATCAATATCTCTGATGGTAGGTCAACATCCAGGCAAAATTAGGTACATGAACTTTGACCCATATTTTATGCTTGATCAACTCATATTCAAGATTATTGAGGAATTCAGATCTCAGTGTACATTATGTATATAGTAGAATCAACTGATCTTACTGTGACAATGTGCCATTAGGGGACAACCATTTGATTTTCAGGGCGGGGCTTGGGCGATTTCGTAAATAAATAATTTAATTAATCTTGGTGCCAGTGAAAATAAATAATTTTACTCCAACATGTCATGAATATAAATAATTTAATTTTGATTTGAAGAATAAATTTTTTGTTGCAAATCCAAATAAATAATTAGATGTGATGTATGGTGGAAATAAATAATTTGTCCCAGATTTTTGTGAAAATGAATAAATTTTTTAGGCAAAATTGCCCAAGCCTTGGTCATCCCCTTAAGAGGTGAACTTTGTAATCATTTATTACCTATGTTTGTATTTTATAAAGGGTGTAAAGTAATGGTAGCTTCAAGAAATGTGGAGAGATTAAAACAGGCTGCAGAGGAGATGAAGATCAACATCACTTCTGATTCGAATGCAGAGATTGATCATCTTCAGTGCAATATAAGAAAAGAAGACCAAGTAATGATATCTTTATAACATTGGTTTTAATTTTACATTCCATTTCACATTTATCAATTTTTATATGACACAAAAGAATTTCAAAATAATGAGATATGATACTCATGTGAAAATATGTTCAAGTTTCTTACAGAATCATCTTCAGGTGGGGGTGAAAATGCTATGTTCTGGACTATGAACCAGCTGAGCATGTTGGCTTATTATGGCGGGTTTCCTGGCTTTTTAACGTATTATATTTGCAATTCTTCAATGAACATACCAATATTCCTAAAGTAACACAAATAACAAGTCCTTCTAAACTCCTGTCTTTTATTTGCCAATCACCCAATCAAGATTCTATAGAAATTCTATTGTATACCAATTTGTACTGCCTGAAGTGGTTTACCTTGATACTCCAGTAATGACAAATTGGTATACAAAAGAATTCTATAGAATCTTGATTGGTTGATTGACAAAGAACAGATAGGAGTTTTGAAGGAGTTGTTATAGGTGTTACTTGAGGAATATTGGTATGTTCATTGAAGAATTGCAAATATAATACGTTATTTAGCCAGGAAATCCACCATAAGAATGTGTCAGTTCTGTCTGTAGTCAAGGAAAATCTTGAATTGGTTACTGTTTCTTTATCTGCAGTTGGCAGTGTTTGTAAATTTTACATATTTTTTTTTAAGGTTAATGTATCTTGATCCTTGTGATACAATTGGTGATAGGATAATAGTTTCTTTGAAAACTGTGAACAATAATTTTGTTTAAGTGATTTTATTTTGATACCCCACCTGATAAGGCCGTTTTGATTTAATTGGTTTACAGACATAAGCCAAAAAAAATGGGGTCAGAGGAGGGAAAAAATTAAGTGTAAACTCAAACTTTTCAATTATAAATCAAGTCAAGCCATTTTTTGTTATGCTGAAAAAGAAAATTAAGTCTCCACTTTGATTTTTTGGTCAGTGTATCACTGTTTCTTGACCTTTTCATGTAAACATTTATGTTTTTCTGTGCTTGATAAGAAGATCTACGGTCTGCAGAAATAATTTATAAATACAAAACCGTGTTTAAATTTATTTCAATTTCTGAAAAATCAGGTCGGCAGATCCGTAAACCAACTTAATAAATAAAAACGGCCTAAAGGGTATTGGTTGGTATTTAGTATTCCCATTGTCTGTCTGTCATGCTTTGGTTTCTGGATAATAATTTTAGTTGGCTTTGAGTTAAATGTTTAATATTTTGGGAAATGATTGCTAACCATAATTATACAGCTAAAGTTTGTTCTTCTCTACCGGATGTGACTTTACCACCGGAGTTGACTTGTTCAACACGGCGGGTGTCTTGTGATAAGCAGGAGATGCTTACTCTACCGGTGCACCTCACTCACCTATGGTTTTTATTTGGTCAGTGTTGTTCATTTGAATATGCATCATCATTTTTCTTTTCTGTTCTGTACTCATGTTGTGTCCAAAGTGTTTCTTGATGTTTCTGATGTTGCCATTGTACCTGGATTGCTGGTTTTTAGACTGACAGTCCGGTTCTCACTTAGGCTATAATAAAGTTATTTCTAGATTCACATCCTTTTAAGCTCACCTGGCTATGCCAGGGTGAGCTTTTGCCATCACATAGTGTCCGGTGTCTGTCCATCTGTCCTAAACTTTTCATTCAAAGATCTTCTCCTCTGAAACCACTTGGCCAATTGGAACCAAACTTGGTCACAATAGTCCTTGGATGGTCCCCTTTAAAAATTATATCCGTCAGGTCCATACCTCATCCAAGATGGCCGCATGCAGGGAACATAGTTTTAACATTGGACCCTATGGAAAAGATATTCAAAGACCTTCTTCTAAGAAACTCTCAGTCCAATTATTACCAAACTTAGGCACAATGGTCCTTAGGTGGTCCCTTCCAAAAAAGGTATCCGGCAAGTCCTACATCATCCAAGATGGCAACCAGCAGGGAACATAGTTTTAACATTGGATCCTATGGAAAAGATATTCAAATATCTTCTTCTAAGAAACGCTCAGTCCAATTATAACCAAACTTAATCACAACAGCCCTTAGATGGTCCCTTCCAAAAATGGTATCCGTCAGGTCCTTACCTCATTCAAGATGGCCGCCAGAGGGGAACATAGTTTAAACATTGGACCCTATGGAAAAGACATTCAAAGATCTTCTTCTCAGAATCTACTAGTTCAATAATAACCAAACTTAGGCAGAACAGTCCTTAGATGGTCCCTTCCAATAAAGGTATCTATCAAGGGCGTACCTCATCCAAGATGGCCACCAGCAAGTAACATAGTTTTAATATTGAAACTTATGGCAAAGTCATTCAAAGATTTTCTTCTCAGAAACTAACAGTCCAATTAGAACCAAATTTAGTCACAATGGTCCTTAGATGGTCCCTTCCAAAAAAGGTATCCGACAGGTCTGTGCCTCATCCAAGATGGCCGCCAGCGGGAAACATAGTTTTAACTTTGAACCGTAGGGGAAAGCTCATTCAAAGATCTTTTCAGATACTACCAGTCCAATAAGAACCAAATTTAGTCACAATGGTCCTTAGATGGTCCCTTCCAAAAAAGGTATCTGACAGGTCTGTGCCTCATCCAAGATGACCACCAGCGGGAAACATAGTTTTAACTTTGAACCGTAGGGGAAAGCTCATTCAAAGATCTTCTCAGATACTACCAGTCCAATTAGAACCAAACTTAGTCACAATGGTTCTTAGGGGGTCCTTTCAAAAAAAAAAAAAATATCCAGCAGGTTCATACCTCATCCAAAATGGCTGCCAGCTGGAACATAGTTTTAACATTAAAACCTATAGTAAAGACATTCAAAGATCCTCTTTGTGGAAAATACCAGTCTAACCCTCTTCAAAATTTGCATCTGGCATGTCTTCATTCAATACAATTCAAGGTGGCCTCAGCGTGAAACATAGTTTAAACTCTTGACCCTATTGAAAATGCCATTCATCTCTCAATGTCAGCCATGGTTCAGGTGAGGGATACAGGCTATTGAGAGCCTCTTGTTTTTTCTCAAAATTTTGGGTGGGTGGGTGAATTTTATTATATATTTTTTATCAAATTTTTGTGAAAAATGCTGTCATCTTTAAAGAAAATTACGGCAATTGAATAAAAAAAAATATGGCTTTACTTTACTATAGGATCTGTAAGTCTTGTCATTTGACACTGTGATTTCATAATAGAGTTAAAATTTGAAAACATTTCCCTCCAAAATATGACGGGTGTGGATAACCATCGAGTTTGAGTTACAATTCAAGTTATCAATCGAGTTCGAGTTAATATTCGAGTCAACTCGAAAATGGATTATAATTTTAACTATCTAGTTGAATGTCGAGTTACGGACAAATCGAGGAATACTTAATAAAATACATTTGTCAAATTTTGACAAGGATAGGATGCGCAATTTAAGGAGTTTTCCAGAGAATAGGTCTGAAGTTAAGCCAAATGATTCACTTTGATACTTGTTAGAGAACTTCATGAGTAAGAAAAATAATACAATCAATCATTTTTATAGTTTAAATAGAAATGATAGTACATGATATTTTTAGCACGAGGTGCAGCCGAATGAAGTTAAAAAGTATGGCGCTGCAGGGCCGTACTCGTCTTATTGACATTTTAATATATTTTTATATTTTTATTTTAATAAATTATTACTTCAACCACAAAAATTGAGTTCAGTTGGTAAAAAATTCACAAATAAAAATTAGTTTTGGTGATAGGGATGCGTAGCCCAGCAAAAAAAAAAAACAACATGAAAAAGTATTAGAACATTCCAGGATTATATGTATATATATATGCATGTTTGAAAATCAGCCAAAAAAATCATATCCTCGGTGAGAGTCGAGCCAGTTTTCACCACATTCCAGGATTATATGTATATATATATGCATGTTTGAAAATCAGCCAAAAAAAATCATATCCTCGGTGAGAGTCGAGCCTTTTTCATGAAATATGGAGAAAACAAAGTCGATAAATGTTACTGGTTAACATGGATAGTAATATTACAAAATTCATCATTTTTTTTATTTGCAAAAAATGTTTTCCTCTACATGTTATTTTCATATTTCATATATAAGTTCTATCAGGTTTATATCAGATTGGATTTGATGTATTGGTTATTTGGAACAGTTTCAAATGAATTTTGTTGAATGTAACCAAGGATCACTTAAAGGATCTCGGAATCATGTGCGTTAGGCTTAGTGCAGTTGTAACGACATTCTTCGGTCGTTCCCTTATTTTTGGTTGAGCAGTTTAGGGTCCTGTAGATGGTTGCCAGGGAAAACACCTTTATAATTAAACCATTTGAAACAACGGAAAAATTATGTATATATATATATTGGATAATTTTGGAGTCATGGTGCCCAGGTTTTGTTTTGTGTTGGTATGGAATTTAGGCATGGTGCTTTCGTCCTTCGTAGTCATTTACTTTTCATCGATATTTTCATTTCCTTGAGAATCAGTCAAAATTTAGAAAAAAAGTCTCTTTTGAATCCTTCTTTTGTTTTTTTCTCAAATTTTGAACAAGACCTAGTGATGCATTAAAAAAAAGTCTCGACAAAAATTCCGATCCAATACAAAAACATGCCTGACAGCGCACGACCTAGTTTAACATTGGACCCTATGTGGGAAAATTGTCATTATCGGGTTTGAAACAATTTAAGCAAATTTATCTACAATTTACTGGAATGGTTTATGGAAGGTCCTTCACAAAAGATTGCTCATTTTTAGCTCACATTGCTATAGCTATGTTGAGCTCTGCTGTCACTTGGCGTCCGTTCGTCCGTCTGTCCATCTGTCCGGTGTAAACTTTTTTTCAAAAATCTTCTACTCTGAAACAACTCAGCCATATGAAACCAAACTTGGCCTGAATCATCACCATGGTATGTCTTCTCGAAATTGTGTTTTTTAGTCTGAAACAACATGGCTGCCATTGCTAAAAATCCCCCCCTCCCCTATAAATAAAACATGGGAGTAATTGCAGTTTTTGCAAATAATTCAAAAACCATTGCAGATATCATCTGTCATGTGGGAAAAAAATGATCGGCATGACAAGATCTACCCATCTTCAATTTTAAAGAATATCGATGATCCATAGATTTATTGCACCTGATCTGTAAAGTTTTTAAAATTTTGATGTTTTTTTTAAACTTTTTTATTCAAAACCGTAACGGATAGAAGTAAAGTATTATTGCAGAAATTTTCAGCATATCAAGATCTACCAACATGAATATTTTGAAGAAATTCCAAATGCCCATATAGGAGTAATTGCACTTTATTGGTCAAATTTTTCGGGAATTTATACCTTTTGTCTTATATTTCAAATACAATTTAAGATAGAGGCCAAGTTTACATTGCAAAAATGTTCAGCATGTCAAGGACTACCTATTACTGAATGTGGTCAAATTTTTTCGGGATTTTAAACCTTTTGTCTTTTATTTCAAAAACCAATTTGAAATACTAGTAGACTACAGAGTTAGAAAACCCAGCCAGCCCGCCTTCCTGAGGCAGACTAATTTTCAGCAGGGCAGGCTAATATTTTCAAAAATTTGTTTAGCTATATAGCAAAATATTTTAAGATATTGAATTCAGGGCTGGCAACATTTTGCAACGAGTTTCCTACCCTGAATAGAGGTAAAAATTAGATTGCAAAAATGTTAAGCATATCAAGGACAACATATTAATGAACATGGTCAAGTTGTCTGACCTCATCCAAGATGCCTGCCAGTGGGGAACTTTGTTTAACATTTAACCCTTTGGAAACATTTTGTAAGATTCATGCTCAAAAACAATTAGGCAATTGGAAGCAGTTTTGGTCTCAATAGTCCTAAATTGGCCCCTTTGAAAAATGTGTCCTGCAAGTGTGCATCACATTTAATATGGCCGCCAGCGGGGAGCATAGTTTAACATTACGCCATATGGGAAAACACTCAAAGATCTTCTCTTCTGAAACAACAAAGCAAATTGAATCACAATATTCCTTGGTCTTTAATAATCCCTTTAAAAATGTCTGATAAGTCTGCACCTCCTCCTAGATTACCAACAGTTGGGAACTTAGTTTAACATTTGACCTAATGGATAAACATGTTGAACTTTTTTTTTTCTTTGAAATTATTAGGCCAATTCACACAAGAACCAAACTTGTTACCTTAGTTGCCCCCCTTAAAAAAGGTGACCAGTAATTTTCACCATATCCAAAATTGTTGCAATCAGGAAATATAGTTACAATTTAAAGCAAATAACATCAAGGTGTATTTAAATACTTGAAAAGGAGGCCCTTTATTATTACGTTATTTGGACTGTGTCATGGTGTCTGCTATGACTAAGGTGAGCGATACAGGTTCAGTCTCTTGGCCTCTAGTTTTTATATTGGACAAACTTGGGTATCTTGCAAAGTTATCTTCCTGTTTGAGTCTTCTAGTTGCTTAGAAAGCAGCGTTCTTGGGAATCGTGTAGATTTTAATTGAAACAAGATCTCGGGATGTCAGCTCTTGGCCATTGTTTTAATTGGAAAGTCTCGATACTCTTTGAATTGAAAACAAAATCTGTATATTTTTTTCCTAGTCTGTGAACTAATTTTTATGCCAGAGTATGAAAGTATAAAAAAAAAACTTGAGTTGTGTTCGTGTTTGTTATCACTTAGACAACTTGAGAAGTATGCATTGACATCTGTTAATCAAATTTAGATTGAACTATTTTTTCATTTTAGATTGCATGTTAGAAGTGCAAAATTATTGTGATTAATCATAATATCACTTAATATTAATATTAACTCGAACTTTAACTCAAATTTTAACTTTAACTCGAAATGTAAACCGATAGATGGTGCTAGAAAATCAAGAATTCGAGTTAAATATAACCCAACTTTTAACTCGAACTGTAACTGGAACTGTAACTCGAACCTTAATTGGAACTGTAACTCGAACTCGAACTTTAACTTGAACTCTAACTCTAACTCGAACTCGTAGGTTATCCACACCCGATCGACTCATTGTAAGATTGATTGAAACGTCAAGTTTGTTTAAAATGTAATTTCTGGGTACAATTTATTTACCTGGAAGATTCAAAATTGAAGGAGACTTAATCAGGTAATGTTTGATTTTCAAAGTGGTCATATTTTGTGCTTCAGAGTTGTTACCCTTGAATTTCCAAAAATATATAAATTTCATACTGTAAACCAACTTATTTTTGCGAGCTATTTATTTTCGCACGCGCGAAAATTTTGCGAAAATAAATCATCACGAATAGTTCATATCCTTATATTAAAGCATTAACAGAAAAAGAAAATCGCGAAAATTAATCTCCGCGAACTTCGCCAGAACGGAGAAAATGCGAAATAAAGTAGCCACGAAAATAAGTTGGTTTACAGTATTTTAATGATAAGAACATGAGTTTGCTTCAAAATAATGTTTTAATGTTTTCTGAATTTGTTAATAGCTGTAAAATACAGGTCAGGAATGATTTTCCCTGTGACTGGTTTTCAGATTACAGTTATTGCTCTTGAATTATGCAAAATCGTGGTTTAGGGATGATAAGTTGTGTTCATTTTGGAGAAGCTTTGGAATACATTGTATTTTGTGCTAAACAACGAAAGTATATGAAATAAATGTACATGCTAAACAATTAAAGTATATGGAGTAAATGTACAAAGTATATGGAGCAATTCTACAAATGTACCAAACTTGGGCACATGATGGTCCTTATAGATGGTCCCTCCCAAAAAAGGTATACGTCAGGTCCGTACCTCATCCAAGATGGCCACCAGTGGGGAACACATTTGGATACAAATACATGGTATGCTTTTGTTGTTGTTGTGTCGCCTGCGTTCACGCAGTGGCGACATATAGGGATCACTATCCGTCGTCTTGCGTCGGCATCATCGTCCGCGTTGGCGTCACAAAAAAATTTCTGTCATGTACACTTTTCTCAGGAACCATGTATCCGAGCTTTCTGCAGTTTGGCAGAGTATCAGTATGGGGACCTATACCGTGTAATAGAGTTTTGAATCTCTTGCATGCTCACTTCCTGTTTGACGGAACTTAGAATATTTTTTGCGTCTTAAAATTATTTCTATCACATTTTTCTCAGGTACCATAAATTCTAGCCTTCTGCAATTCTATATGGAGTATCAGAATGGGGACCTATACTGTGTAACAGAGTTTGGGATCTCTCCGATGCCCACTTCCTGTTTGACGAAACTTAGAAAATTTTTTACTTATCAGGGTCACAAAAAATTTCTGTCAGAGTTTTCTCAGGAACCACATATCCCAGCCTTCTGAAATTTATCATGGAGTTCAAGTATTGGGACCTATATCATGTAATAGAGTTTTGAATCTCTCGCATGACCACTTCCTGTTTGATGGAACTTAGAATATTTTTTGCGTCTTAAAAATTTCTGTCACATTTTTCTCAGGTACCATAAATCCTAGCCTTCTGCAATTAAATATGGAGTATCAGAATGGGGACCTATACTGTGTAACAGATTTTGGGATCTCACCGATGCCCACTTTCTGTTTGACGGAACTTAGAAATTTTTTTACTTATCAGGGTCACAAAAAATTTCTGTCACAGTTTTCTCAGGAACCACATATCCCAGCCTTCTGAAATTTATCATGGAGTTTAAGTATGGGGACCTTTACTGTGGAATAAAGTTATGGATCTCTTGCATGCCCACTTCCTGTTTGAAGAACTTACAATATTTTTCCGATGGGCGTCACTAAAAATTTCTGTCACATTTTTTCTCAGGAACCACATATCCCAGCTTTCTGAAATTAAGCATGGAGTGTCAGTATGAGGACCTACTGTGTAATAGAGTTTTGGATCTCTCACATACCCACTTCCTGTTTGACGGAACTTAGAATATTTTTTGAGTCTTGAAAATTTCTTTCACATTTTTCTAAGAAACCACATATTTCCTGCTTTCTGCAATTTGGCTTGGAGTATCAGTATGGTGACCTATACTGTGTAAGAGGGTCTGGGATCTCTTGCATGGCACTTCCTGTTTGACGGAACTTAGAATATCTTTTTTGCGTCATTACGCAGGCGACACATGTCTTCCCTGGAAGACTTACTACTAAGTTCTTCATCTTGAAGTCACCAAGATGAAGTCATTTTGGAGAAATAATGGAATATTTTATGATAAACCATGAAAGTATATGGAGTAAATGTACATGAGACAAAGTCTGTATAAATAAATGGTATATCCAAGCTAAGAAGCAAGGCTTTTGTTGTTGTTCTTCATCTTGAAGTCACCATGAACATTCTTATAGTCATTACGTAAATCAAAGCTCCGATGGAGCTGAATCTCGTGGCCCTGAAAATCTACACATGACAAAACTTCGTTATAAGTCATCCAAAGAACTGCTGCATACGTCTGCATGTGTTAAGTTATTCCGTAATACGTGAAAATAATCGGGTTGTGTGATTTCACATATCGATTTCATTGCTATAAATATATGCAATACACTGTCACAGGTAAACAAATGTTATTTGTATCTTTGACAAATTACTGCGCGACAGGTTTGTTGATCCGAGACGCAATATAAAAAAACGAGTAATTTGGCATGCATATTGTTTTCAATTTATGGCGGGTTTCCTGACTCTTTAACGTATTATATTTGCAATTCTTTAATGAACATACCAATATTCCTAAAGTAACACATATAACAAGTCCTTCTAAACTCCTGTCTTTTATTTGCCAATCAACCAATCAAGATTCTATAGAAATTCTATTGTATACCAATTTGTACTGCCTGAAGGGCTTTACCTTGATACTCCAGTAATGACAAATTGGTATACAAAAGAATTCTATAGAATCTTGATTGGTTGATTGACAAAGAAAAGATAGGAGTTTTGAAGGAGTTGTTATAGGTGTTACTTGAGGAATATTGGTATGTTCATTGAAGAATTGCAAATATAATACGTTATCGAGCCAGGAAATCTGCCATAATATAACAACACCGTATTCAACTCAATAAAATGAAGAAATATAACTTAAAAACACAATGTATATGATTTTGAAAGAAATTTGCGCATTATATTTTATTGGAAGCACGAAGATCATTTTTTAGAGCTGTTAATAAGGCCTCACATGATATTTTCTTGTCATTATAACATCTCTCCAGCCATTTCATGGCTTCGAGATAAAAAGGTTAAGTTTGATTTATCAATTAAATTTAAATGATAAAACTTGGCTAAGCAAAACCAATGTACTTAAAGTGCACTATGGAAAAACGGTTGAGTTAGTGTAACCGTTATAGTTGATTTGTGCAAACAGAAAAATAGTCTGCACATTTTTTGTCATTTTTGCTGAAATTATGTGGAAACGTTGTTCAAATGACAAAATGATGTCTCTCTACCCTGCCTTACGTTAGTTTATACTATAAAATGCCTTTGATTCTATATTTAAATTAAACACAATCCGCAGGTTGATTATGGAATTTTATAAGGCGA
>MJUU01032383.1:215061-234765 GCA_002080025.1 Modiolus philippinarum
ACAAATTGGTATACAATAGAATTCTATAGAAAGTTGAGTAATTGATTAGTAGACAAAAGACAGGAGTTTAGAAGGAGTTTTATAGGTGTTACTACAGGAATTGTTCATTGAAGAATTGCAAATAAAATATGTTAATCATTCAGGAAATCCGCCATAAGTACAAATAGGTTAGGTCATGTTACACTCTATACACAAATTGTGCGCTATTTAAAAAAAAAGGCTCATATTACATTCATTTCTCTCGTCAAATTTTTCAATGTCATTCGCACAGCCACGCCCAAAGTGGTAGAATCATCAATCCATTAATGGCAAATACATAGCCGCAGAAGCAGAAGAAGAGAGTAACAGTGTTATTAATGTTTAAATATAAGTAGTACGTAAGAAAGTATAGGTGCAAAAACGATGTGGAACCTAAGTATCATTCAAAATTCGAAAGGATGTTTTGCCTTCATAATGATAATCATTCGTTTAAAAATTTGTTTAATTTGTGTTATAGAATACAAAACAGCAAGAGCATTAATGCTCTTCATAACTATCGCATTGTGCCTTCTCAACGATTGCATTTGTTTTCCTGGAACACTAATCAACCAGAGCAGTTGCACTTAAAAATTCTATCGCGTGTGTACATCACAGCTGTTGCTCTAGAATGGACTGACAGCTATTATTTCGTCCAGGAGCAAAACATAATGACTTGGTACTAAACAGCGTGTATTCACATACCAACAGTATCTTATTACCTAAAAATTATATGCCAGTTACTGATATTATGTTAATAAATAATGATTTTGGCATTTGTTTAACTAGACTAATTTCATATATGTTTGCACAAAAGAAACAAGAAAGAAACCATTCCGATAAATTCCACAGTTAAGGTGTCTGCAGGGTATTAATTTCCTATTATAGAATTTTGTAAAATTTTCTGTGCAGAAACATAATTGTATTATTGCTCAAAATGTAAAATAAAATTTGGGGGTCACCGTGCATTTAAGCGCAAAATTTGAAATTGAAAATTTCAGGATTTTACATAGAAATGATAAGGAAAATGATCATATGAGAGGATAGTTTTGAAAATCTATTATAGAATTTTTTCATACTTTGCAAGTGTTTATTATCATTATGTAGTTTACATATAAAAAATAAAAATTAGGGGTCACCGTTGAAATAAGAGAGAAAAATTGCAAAAAGTTAATTTCTCTAGTGATAGCTTTGTTAATATATTTTATCAAATTATCTCCCTTGAATAATTTCTGTGTTCTGTAAATCCAGCAACAGATTTAAAGCTCATGTGTTTCAAGTCATTGTTTTGTAACGAAAATGTTATAAAAATGATTAGGAATATAATTTTTAAATACATTTGAACTTTCTTTTCATTTCAAATAACTATTTTGTTAAATTTCTTAATGAATGAAACCTAAATGAACAATTATTAGACAAAAATGGCGGAATAATACCACTGAGACACCGAATCTCAGTTCTTAAAAAGCAAAATGTACAGTAAATTCTTCCATTCCGGCTTAAATTCAACATTTCGTATGTTTATTTCATCTAATCTTCCAACAATGCATTAAAAAACACAAATCAACTATAACAGATGCACTTCTCAACTGTTTTACCGTAGTGCACTTTCAATACATTGAAAACAGTTTTCCTTTGTTTGGGTTCAAGTGCTGCTGATGAGGAATTAATTTCGGAAATGGCCATACAGCTCATTAAAATTATTGCAGTTGGAGTTAACATATGTGTTATGGTCTCATGTTCATTTACTCCATATCCTTTCGTAAAATATTATAAAGGTTCCTGCAATTACTAGAATTGCTAATGGGCAGGGGTATCTTTTTCTCACCAAATGTTACACTCCAAAACATTTCATTGATATCAATTTTATCAACTGAATTAATAGATGAAGTCATCACTAAATGAAAATTAAAATTATTATAAAAATAAGTAAATTTATGGATGATCATAATTCCTCTACGAAATGAGCCGCCTGGTTTAAGACACTTAATCCAGGCGTAAATTTCCTTCTGACCAGGCGTCAGCATTCAATCTGACCAAATAAGTAAACCAGGCGTCAAATGACACGTAAACCAGGTGGAAATCTGACCAAATAAGTAAACCAGGCGTCAAATGACACGTAAACCAGGTGGAAATAGACACGTAATATTTAAATTAGCTGGATAAAAAACCAGGCGTAAAAAAATCCAGGCATAAAATAAAACCAGGCGTAAGAAAATAACCAGACGTAAATTTTTCCTGCTCTAGCATATGTTTATACTGACCTCATTTCTGAACTATGCAATACTTTGCATATTGCCCTTGACATATTTTACTATTCAAATTTTAGAAAACAAAGTAGTAGACTTCAATGTTTGAGCATTTTCACTAAATATCTGAGTCTAAGATGAAATTAAACTAAAAATTGTGATAAACATACGGAATAACAGTGTATAATCAGACAATCTGATGCAGCTGATTAATGAATATTTCCTCACAAACATTATCATTTTAAGTATTATACTCACATGCTAAATTGTATACTAAAGATCCTAAACTGAACATTAACATCCTTTTGAACAAAATGTAGAAGGAAGTCCCTGAAGCACAGATTCTCCATCTTAAACAACTCTGATCCGCTAAGAAATGAGAGCCAAAAATTGAAATTTCCCATGATCCCCTGATAAATTTTGATTTGTATATGTATAAAAATAAACTCGTTTGGAAAGTTTCCTGCTTGTTTCATAATTATGTTTGGGGTTGTGTTGAACCAACTGGTTATTAAATGTTTACGCCTGGACAGGGTACACGGATTACTGTTCACTGCAGAGCAGGAATACATGTCCTGCTCATTTACGCCTGGCAAAGACACGTAATTTCAGTTTACGCCTTCAAACCAGTTGGTTTCCGTGCCAAAACCAGCTGATCTACGCCTCAATATTTCGTACGGGTTTGAAGGGGATATGCCAATTAGCTAACTCATCCATAATGCCCTTGAGAAAGGACTCTAATTAAACATATTGGACCTCATGAGAAAACTTAAAGATCTCTAAGACTAATGGACCAGTTTAAACTTCACATTGTCACAATGGTCCTGAAATAGTTAACATAAAAAAGAGTCCCGCAGGTTTGCACATTATCCAGGAAAACTATATACTGTGGATGTGGACATCAATTTTCATGGTTTTCATAAATATATTTTGTTGGTACCAAATGGCCATATATAGGGTCATTTGACCCAACAGCATAGAGCAGTGAACATGATTGAACTTCAGGTGTTGCAAAATATCTTTCAAGGTAATAATCAATAAGTATAATGAAATGTTCATGTGAGCTTTTGAAAATTGGGATTACCAGACTTAATTTTTGACTGTACACTTGAAATTTTGTCCATTGCAAAAATTGATTACACTTTTAAATGCAAAAAAAAAAATCTTGCTTCTTGATTGGAAACTGAAAATTTGAATGTATTTTTTAATTGTTGATTCTTGATTTAAGAATCTTTCTTTTACTCAAGTTTTTCTGGATCAGGAATAGGAAAAGTATTAATTTATATTTAGCCTTCCTTTGTAAATACATATATATTTTATTGTTTTACAATGAAAAAACTATTGTATACACATTTATATAATGTTATTTTCCATCCAGTACAATTTTTATACTGAAATTAAGCTAGTCATAAGCATCATTTTCACTGCATCCTCTGTGAAAATAAATGGGAAACAGGGATCAACATTGTAAATAAGACGAATTCAGGATTAACCCTTAACTGGATCTGGGATTTGTGTGTCTTTTTTTTCGGAATTAGTTTGAAAAATTAATTTTCTTAGGATTTCAGTGTTTGATATTTATTTTCTTGGGATGGAAGTGAAATTGTAAGTGAAATGTCTAAATTATACATCATTTTCAGGTACAAAATTTGATTACAACAACACTCAAAAGGTTTGGAAAGCTAGATTTCTTAATAAATAATGGTGGAGGACAATTTCCTGCTCCAGCTGAGGCTATCTCATTGAAAGGGTGGAATGCAGTAATTGAAACAAATCTTACAGGAACATTTTTATGCTGTAAAGAAGGTATGAATAGTCTATGACATATTTTATAAAAAATTCTTGACATTATTTCTTTTTATCCCAATATACTTTTGTATTACAGTCGAACTTCGATGCTCGAACATCGAAGGGACCAATGAAAACAGTCCGAGCCAAAAGGGTGTTCGAGATATCGAGGTCGAACTGTGTTAAAATTTGAACCAAGGAACCACAGAAAGGGTTTGAGGCATCCATGGCGTCCAAGTTATTGCAGTTCCAAGGAGTTCTACTCTATTTGTTACAAATTTCATGACAATTATTTTTTGTGTTGCTTGCAACAATAATTGCAGAAGGCCTGATCCCTCAGTCATTCATAAACAATCATGTTAACTTTTCCCATGAACCAGTAGTCCTAGCCACTTGAAATTTGACATGCAGTTGCTTCTTTATTAATGCATCCTGATTCCACTACCAGATGAACACACAATATTGCTTACAGATCTTAAGTTTAGTTTTGTCAAGCATTAAGTACACTGACCAGTAGTCCAAGCCACTTGACTTAGTATGTAAGCCATTTATATGGCTATGTCTGTATATCTGAATTTGACACCTAGATGGCAGTCCTGAATCCTTAGTGATGCGTCAGAAATACATAATAGTACCAGTACATTCACAAGATTTTGGCAAGCATTTAGTACACCCTGAAAGAATAATCTTTACCTCTTCATGCATATGAAAAAGAAAGGAAATTGGGTAAATGTCAAGGAGACAACATCCCATATCCAGGTTAACAACACTGTTGCATCTATATATAGATACAAGTACATCCTGATTGAACTACCAAATAGCGGGCTAGCTATACTTACTCACATTCATGCTCAATTAGCATGTTTCTTGCAAGCAGTTACTAAGCCTAGTCTCATGATTTTATTACTTAGAAGTCATTAAATGACAACAGAATCAGTTGTACAAAATTCTTGACCAAAGAGGGAAATTTTTTCTTTAGTTAATTTAATGAAGAGTTGATTGACAATAGTAGGCCCCAACTCAGATTCACACTTATAGGTATTATTATACCTTACATAATAAGTAATTGATTCTATTGGTTCAAATAAAGTCACATGACATAAAATAATCTGGATATTTTTCTTGAAATTAGCACAAAGGTTGAATAACCTTTACACAATACTCATGTCCATGGAATATCCTAAATTATTACATACTTAGTAGAAGTAAAAGCGTTTTTGAATGATCAATATGACCGGAAGTAAACTGTCCATATTTTCACACCCCAGGAAAATAATAGGTTATTTTATGCTCCTCGTGCATCTCAGACAAAATAAACGACTTCCGGTCCATATTGGCCTAGGCAAATAAACGACTTCCGGTCCATATCAGCCTGACATTTCTAAACGTCGGAAGTATGAAATAAAAAGTTTAATACATGTGCATTTCCATATTGACCTGATTATCATCCCTCGACCCATATTGTCCCTCGACTTCGTCTCTGGCCAATATGGGTGTCTCGGGATGATAACCAGGCCAATATGGAAATGCCCATGTATTAATCTGTATTTACACCGGTGAATAACCCTTAAAAATTTAAATGTATGGTGGTTAACAACGTTTTGTGAAATTTTGTAGTATTTTCAGAAAAAAAACCAAAAATATCGATTTGTATTGATATGATTAAATATAAGCACGTTATCGGTCGGATTTTGGTAGCCTCTGGTTGCAGTTTACTCTGAATTGTCTCCCATTTTAATTACGTCATGATTGTTTGTATACAAATGGCAGCTGCCAGTGTCAGGTTTGTCAGTTCAACCGATGAGCATTTGGACCAGCTCCTAGCTAATAAGGACACCGACAATACTAAAAAGGCAACATAATTGGCATGCTTTGCACAATATTCTTTTGACAAATCATGACAGGGAGTTCAACTTCGAAACACGAGAAGCCTTGAACAGAAGGGATAAAGGTTTGGTCCGTCTATGGCATTTCCAGAAGGAAATAGATATTGCTATCATTAAAAGCGATAGGTTCATGATTATGTGGGAAAAGACAGAAGAAATGTGTTATTTAGGTTCATTGTTTTGTGAAGGTGTTCAATCTTTCATTACTATGGGCTAAGAGAATGCATTATGTCAACCCTGTAAGTGCGTTCAATTCAGTGGCAGTTCTTCCAAGTCTACATAACAGTTTATTGTAGTGACAAATCAATGACCATGAGGAATTAATGGTTTATAAGCAACAACAAATCAAACTTACAGATATAAAAATTGATTTCATAAACAAATAAGGTAAGATTATTTTAAGCAAGGGAACAAAATAATTAAGGAAAGGGTGATTTACCGTCAGATCATGGGTTATCGTGGGACATTAGTTTTCGTGGATTACATTGTTTTTCAATGGAAATCAGGCTTGGGGTAATCATAATCGTTAATCGTAATCAGCTGTAATCGATTACATTTTCTTCAGTAATCATGTGTAATCTGTAATCAAGCTCTTTTTAGATTACTTGTAATTGTAATGTAATCAATTACAGCTTAAAAATCTGAGTAATCATGATTACATTTTGATTACTTTATGATTACTCAGTCAGTGATAGTGACATATATTAAATATATAAGATATATATTATATGTCATACATATACATACTATCATGTGAAATGTAAGAAATTTATTCTTAATAAAATTACAATAATTATGTTACTGAATAAGTTCTTACCTAATTTAAAATATATAAATATCAATAAGAACATATGACAATCAATCAGAACTCAACCTTTTCCAGTTGAAATTAGTTCCATCCTTCTTGAAATTTTTAACATTTTAAATTTGAAAGGGAAGAAACTGATAAAGGTGTGAGATGACATAATTAAAATATTTACTTTCAAAAAATTAATTTGTAAACTTTTAGAGAAATAAAATTCACTTGTATTCCTTCAATAATTGTTTATCCCTTTCAATAGATTAAATTAAAGACAATTGTGTACATATCTATGGGTCATAAAAATGACAAGCTAATAATTGTAATAAAAACATGTAGATGTCAACTAAATAAACAAAAAAAAATACTAATTATTGTAAAATACTGGATATACAATTGTCATATTTTAACAATAATTTCAAAACAATTTCTTAATCAAGTCTTTATTTGTGAATAGTGAAACATTGAGATATATATCATTTTTTCAAGTTGGCATAGACACAGCTTTTATGAAAATACTGTTGTATCAACCATGAAAAAAACATAATTCAACAAAATTAACATATGACCATTGCGATATTATTGTAATAACTGATACGTCTCCACTATTTTCAACACAAGTATCTGGCATTAGTTTAAGAATTAAACTCAAAATATAAAATGCTTAGCCTGAGGGATATGTTACTGAACAATTTTGATCCACTTATAAAAAGTTGAACAAAAAATGCTACAGCAATTGACTTTTGTATGTGTATTAAAGACATTTAAAGTGTATGTTTAAGCAATGATCTCTGTTTCAACAGGCACTGGTATCTTTCAAAGACATATGTATTCATAAGTAATCACTTGTAATCATGATTACAAGAGAGGAAAGTAATGTATTGTAATCAATTACAAATAAAAAATGCTGTAATTGTAATGTAATTGATTACATTTTCAAAGCAAAGTAATTGTAATGTATTCAATTACATTTAAGAGTAATCGACCCCATCCCTGATGGAAATCATGACGTCATAATCGACACTTAAAGCCACGAAAACCGATGGTGATGCTCCAAGTATACATGTATATGATGTGTCAAACTAGGGTAAATCCAAGATTAGTTCAAGTTTCTCCCAGAGATATCGGTTTTGGGCAAGACTTCGTGTTATGTCAGAACACTGACAATGATATTTATATTTGTTGGTTTCATAACTCGATAAAATCCATGAAAACTAAGAAATACGAAGAAAATATGTATAACTAAATGCAAACGAGACAAGATCACATGCAAAGCAGAATGTGATATCAACAGGGGAAAAAAATCAAGTGATTTCATTATTTTACATACATGTAAATATTTTTTTTCAAATATTTTATCCATTGTTTGTTTGGTATAATAAAACATTTACGGCCCTCTGAAGAGGTGAATATCTAAAATTGTCAACCTACTAGGGCTATTTCCCTCGGGCTAAAGCCCTTGGGGAAATAACCCTAGTACGGTTGACAATTTTAGATATTCACCTCTTCAGAGGGCCGTAATTGTATATTGTTTGACTGCACTTTAGTTCATCTTTCAACAAAGGAGATATTCTGGTACATCTGCTATAAATACTTGGGTACTTTCCTACCTGTATCACTTTAAAAATGAAAGGAATTATGGAGTAAATGCACATGAGACAATTCCAAGTCTCTACAAATTCATGTACATGATTAAACCAAGCAATGGAACATTTCTTTTATGTTGTTCTTTATCTTGAAGTCATCATGAACTATGCTTATACCTCTTAGTAAGTTCAAGATTGTCCTAGCACCAAAATTTGCATGAAATTTCAAAATAGAGTAAAAATTCTCCATGACAAATGTATCCTATTCATCTTTCAGTATTGTTACACACTACAGATCCAGATTTATTGTTTTTAAACATGAACACCCACCTGTAAGGTCTATGGATGTATTAATATACTGAAAATAGAAACGGTTGTTTCAGTCTTTTTCTCATCACTAAAATAAATAGAAGGAAGATTTATAGCTATCATATAAACACCCTGTTGAAAAATTGTAATGCCCCAGAATATCTATTATGATGATCCCCTATGATATTGTGTTGAATAATAAGCAATTTTGGGTTTCAATCCAGGTTGGTACACATACTACAACAGATAGTTTCATTGAACAGCTATTATACTGGTGAGTGATACAGACTCACCTGAGCTTAATTTTGTATTCACTATTATCACCCTTCCCTATGATTATATCAGCCTGCAGAGTACTCCGCAAAATCAGTATTAGGTTGACCTGGATATATCAGAAGTTGACCTGGATTCTCCCAACGTTTCAAAGGTAATAACCTTTTTCCAAGTGTTCACACGAAATCAAGCTGATAAAAGTAAACATCTATTACATTTTCTCTTTCTGATTAGGTTTTCAAAACATAGTCATAATTACATAAATCGATGTACTAGACTTCAGAAAAACTACAGAAACTAGGTCACTGATATATCCTGAAGAGCTTCCGTGTTTTCACATTATATGACTCATAAAAGCACCAAGGAATAATGGAATTACGTTAAAATCAAAGGTTGCTGCAACATTCAAAATCAACATTTTTTCAAGTAGTTCCGTCAAAATATCCATCCAGTTACAAAACCTTTGCTGATAAGATGATAAAAAAAATTACCAAGTATGTTTTTGAAGCTGCAAATTGCTTAAATAGCGAGAATGAAATATGAAAAAGAAAGGAAATGGGTAAATGTCAAGGAGACAACATCCCATATCCAGGTTAAAATGACCAAAAACAAAACTTCTAGGGGTCACCATATGGTCTTCAACACAGTGAGGAACCTCACACCATATAGTAAGCCCTAAATGGCCCATAAAAAGGTAAAAAAGTGAATAAATCAATGGAAACAAACCACATCCAATAACCCAAATATCAAGAGACTAAAATTTTATAAGAAGACAAGGACAAGCCAATGACCAACATATACCTGACTTGGGACAGGCACAAAAATTGCTGTGGAGTAAACTCGTTTTCTTGGATCCAAACCCTCCCCCCTATGTGTTGTGAATGGCTAAAAATAAATACACAAAAAGACTCACAGTGAAAATCAAACTAGAAAAAAGTCCCAACTTATCAAGACGAGTACCCTTACAATGAAGTACATAAAACATGAAGACAATACACACAGGTACTGTCCGGACAAATGCTCGCAGTTACTGACAGCTAGCTAAGGACATAATTTCCGTTGACTATGATATCAAGCCATTTCAATTGAAATACTTCTAAATAGATTTGGTATATTTATGTATGTTGATTTTCCAGTGCAACTTTGGGAGATTTTGAAACCTCAGGGTAATAATTACAAATCTTAAATACAAAGAAAGGATGATAAACAAGTTATCTGACTTTTGACAGCTGAAGTGTTGTAAAATATCATCCTGGTCCCCAGAATATGAAGCTCGTTTGCTCACGGGATGATATTTTACTATACATAGCTGTCAAGATTGATTGATTGATTAGTTAGAGTTTAACGTCCATATACTAACATAATCATCTGTTGAACATCTATTATAATGGTGAGTGATACAGACTTATCTGAGCTTTGTATTCACTATAACATTAGCATCTCCTTTACAAAAATATAATGTTTGCGACAAGTTTACCGCAAATTTGCAGCACACTGATCAGTGTGAAAGAAGTGTGCAGAACAGCACTGCTAGTGCATGGTGCTATTCTGGCACACTAATGCAGCACTCAAAACTATCTTAACCGGAAAGTTCTGGCACACTTCTGGCTCAAAGAAGAGTGTGCCAGAAGTGTACCATAAATATCTGTTTGATTTATTGTAAACTATGGTATGCCAGAAGTGTGCCGGAAAGTTCTATTGTATTTGATGAGAGACAATGAATAGAGTGTGCCAGAAGTGCACCAGAAACACACTTATGAAATCAAAACAAGTGGATAAAGAACCAATCAAATTTAGGCACAGGTAAACAAAGTTCAGGTGTGTTTGACAGAGGACATGTTTTCTTGTGTAGTGAAATATGAAAAGAACTTTTATAATCAATGTTTCTGGTAAGTGTGAATCTTGTTTATGCAATACTGGTACACAAAATACAAGACCGCATATTCCAATTTAAGACATAAAAATAATACACAGATCAGATATACATGTCATGTATTTTTATGCAGCATATCAATCAAATTGAGCTTCATTGATTTGCTGCAAACAATATAAAGTATTTACAAGATAAAATTAGAAGACCCTGCCTTACAGCTAAATATATAGTTAGTTCACTTTACACAAATCTTTCATTAATGCTAGTTCAGCATTGTTATCCCTGCAATTCTGAATGTAAGTTTGGGGATAATGTTGTTGTCTCTGTCTGTCCGCAGCATTTTACTTGTGACTAAAACATTCTCCTACATTTTTGGATCGATTAGTCTCATTTTGATGAAGAATCATTGCATTTAGTGTACAAATGTTCAAAAAGTTTTAGGAATTTCTATTCCAGTTCCATCTTTGGAATTGTTTTCCTGAAAATGTCAAAGATTTTTTACATTTTTGCATACAGTCATTAAATATTTAAGCAATGTTTTGGTAAATTTCCAGAGACTTAATTATCTATTGGAATATTGACTAGCAACCATACTTTTTTGAAAACATATGTCAGTAAAAACAGTTATTTCAATAATTCGATTGCGAAAATATTTGATTCAAATTTTCGTCAGTTTCCTTAAAACTTTCAAAGACCTTTTTTTCCTTAATTCTACCATACATTTTTAATACATTTCAAAGAAAACAGTCATTTTCATGCAGTAATTGGATTTAAAAAAAAATATTTTATTTCAGTTTAAGATAATTTTTCTGAAATTTCAAAGATCAGTATAATTTTAAAAAAAATTCTACTAAATAAACATACTTTCTTGATATGTTTCATTGAAAAGAGTCATATTTCAATTATAAGATTACATAAAAATTAGAGGGGATATACAGTTTTACCTATGCCTGCCTGTCCATCCATCTGTCTGAAACTACTTTGTTTAGGATTTTTTGCTTGTGTGTATGGAGTAATAACTGTGAAAGCACTTTCATCGGTGGATATCAAATTTAGTGGTTTTGCAAAAAGCATTCCTTCCAGAGTTTTATATTTTCATGATTTGACAGCATTTTCATTGCAAGTTTTAATATCTGAAAATTGGTATTTGGTTGGATTTCAATTTACCACAAAGTCCATGAAAATTTGCCCTCCCCCTTCCATCCCAGAAAATAGTACTTTCTTAGTATTTAGTCAAGGTTTTCTCTGCAATGGTATATGATACAAGCACAAAATTTTCCTCAACTGCCAGTATTGTGACACAAGTGTACCGGAACTGTAACACAAGTGTGCCAGAACTGTGCCAGAAAGATACTGCAAGTGTGCCAGAACTGCACCAAAAGTGCACCAGAACTATACTGCAAAGGTGCCGGAACTGTACCACAAGAGTGCCGGAACTGCACTGCAAATGGACCAGAACTGTACCGCAAGTGTGCCAGAAACAGTGTGCCGGAAGCTAATTTGCATGCGAAAAATGCACTTCTGGCAAATTTGCCACAAACTTGCTGCAAACTTGCCACAGCTATGTGCAAGAAGCCTTTTATTTTTGTAAGGGCTGTAGTTGAACAGCCATTGTACTGTTGAGGGATATAGACTCACCTGAGCTTTGTATTCACTATAACATTAGCATCTGTTTAATAGCCATTGTACTGGTTCAGTGACACAGACTCACCTGAGCTTTGTATTCACTATAACATTAGCATCTGTTGAATAGCCATTGTACTGGTGAGTGATACAGACTTACTTGAGCTTTGTATTCATTCATAGTGAACCTGTAGGATACAATGATGATGCTGTGAGCTAGGACTTTGAGTTTAATTGTTGAATGTTACTGTTAAAATACTATTGTTCATGGGGGTTCCATTTTGTGGTTTTAAAACCATGAAATTAAGTTCCCAGGGAAATGCATTTTTACCTAGAGTTTTAATGCATTGACCTTGAATTTCAATTAAGAATTGAATGCAATATTTTGTAGTTTTATTGGAGTGTAAAAGGGTGGACCGTAGCACATTTTGAATGAAGCGCGTTAGCGCTTCATGTGAAAAATGTGCTACGGTCCACCCTTTTACACGACAATAAAACTACAAAATATTGCATTCAATAATTATAATTACATTCCGAAAATGGAATGCAAGTCTTCACGCTGGATAATGTAATGAAATTCGTGGATGATGCACCATTCATAATTTGGATTACTCCGCCGTCTTTGTTTACTTTTGTCGTTGTCAAGGAGTCACGTGCTGCTGTAGTTTTACTGACTGATAAAACACAGTTACGAATGCAATCGGAAGTACTCGTAACCAATCAAATACGCGGATTTCCATACGAAGCAGAATGAATGTAATTATTACCTATTAATAATTATGACTTTTATAATTATGACAACCACGAAAATTTATGTCCACAAATAAATACTTTCTACAGCTAGCTCTTGTTAGTGCTGGTACCAAGTTTGTGTTTGTCATTTTTTGTGTCACTTGCTGTAAGCAGACTTGACACATAGGGATTACTATCCATTGTCTTACATCCTCGTCGTTGTCCTGCGTCGTCGTCGTCCTGCGTCTTCTGTCTGTTTTTGAATCCGCAACTCCTTCAAAACTACTAGTCCCATTCCAACCAAACTTTCAGGATATGTTGTTCACTTGGTGTAGTTGTGCACCTGATACTTAGAATTTTGATTTTGCAGATTTTAGAGGCTCACGGAGCCAAAGTTGCTCATTTGTTATTCTGGTTAGTTAATCCTCAACTCCATCATAGCTATAAGTCAGATTCCAACCAAACTTGCAGGATATGTTGTTCACCTGATGTTGTTGTGCATCTGATATGTAATATTTTGATTCAAAAGATTTTTGAGGTTCACTGAGCCAAAATAGCTCATTTGTTAATTTAGTTTGTTAATGTGGTATTCTTTCAAAACTATAAGTCATATTCCAACCAACCTTTCAGAATTTGTTGTTCACTTGATTTAATTGTGCACCAGATACTTACAATTTTGATTTTACTGCAGATTTTAGAGGTTCACTTGGCCAAAAATGGCTCTTCTGTAGTGCAGGCGATACAAGTGTTCCATGGAACACCCATCAATTTTTAGCTCATCTGGCTATGCCAGGGTGAGCTTTTGCCATCACTTTGCGTCCGTCGTCCGTCCGTCCGTCCGTCCGTAAACTTTTCATTCAAAGATCTTCTCCTCTGAAACAACAGGGCCAATTGAAACCAAACTTGGCCACAATAGTCCTTGGGTGGTCCCCTTTAAAAATTATGTCGCTCAGGTCTGTACGTTATCCAAGATGGCCGCCAGCTGGGACCAAAATTTAACATTTGACCCTATGGAAAAAAAACGTTTCAAATTCTATTTCTCTGAAACTACTGGGCCAATTGGAACCAAACTTTGCCACAATAGTCCTTGGATGGTCCCTTACAAAAAAGGTGTTTTTTAGGTCCGCCCGATTTCCAAGATGGCCACCAGCGGAAAACATAGTTTTAACATTGGACCCTATGGGAAAACACTTTCAAAGATCTTCTTCTCTGAAACTACTGAGCCAATTAGAACCAAACTTGGCCACAATAGTCCTTGAGTGGTCCCTTACAAAAAAGGTGTTTTTCAGGATCGCACTACATTTAACATGGCCGCCAGCGGGGGACATAGTTTTAACATTGGACCCTATGGAAAACACATTCAAAGATCTTCTCCTCTGACTGGGCAAATTGGACCCACCTTTGGCCACAATAGTCCTTGGGTGATCCCTGACAAAAAAAGTGTTTTTAAGGTCTGCGCGAATTCCAAGATGGCCGCCAGCGGGAAACATAGTTTTAACATTGGACCCTATGGGAAAACACATTCAAAGATCTTCCCCTCTGAATGTACTGAGCCAAGTGGAACAAAACTTGGCCGCAATAGTCATTGAGTGGTCCCTTTCAAAAAGGTGTTTTTCAGGTCAGCGCCATATCCAACATGGCAGCCAGCGGGGAACTTAGTGTTTCCCATGGGGTCCAATGTTAAACTAACAGAGGTCTTCTTCCCTTTAACTAATTAGGGATATTGGATTTGTAGTTAAATTATATATAAGGGCTCTTTAGCATAAAATGTCTATGTTAATCAAGGGCCAGGTGAGCGATACAGGCTCTTGAGAGCCTCTTGTTACTTTTCTTGTGCAGTTCCCTAGTAGATTGTGGCATGTAATAGTAAGTTTCAGCCATTGTAAGGGTGTCCTCTTATCTTTTCTACTGTAATTTCCACAAGAACAAACTGAATGGAAACTGATTAATGATCTCATCTCCCTTGGCAGTTTGATAAACTGAATCTTATGCGATATCAAAAGGGGTTTATTGATATGCTTATTAAATTACCTTCAATTTGACCTTGGTACAGGAAGATAATCCATTGATGTTTCTCATTGTAGACTTGGTACAGGGAGATAATCCATTGATGTTTCTCTTGTAAACTTGGTACAGGGAGATAATCTATCAATGTTTCTCATTGCAAACTTCATACATGGAGATAATCCATTGATGTTTCTCATTGTAAACTTGGCACAGGGAGATAATCCATTGATGTTTCTCATTGTAAACTTGGTACAGGGAAATAATCCATCAACTTTCTCATTGTAAACTTGGTACAGGGAGATAATCCATTGATGTTTCTCATATCTATTTTACACAAGAATATATCTCACTGAGACAGAATATGAATTTCTTCATAATTTTTTTTTTTCATAGGATGAAATTGCAACAATTTTTGGATTAGTGTGTATCCAAAGGATAGAATTCTATCCTATGTTACGAAATTCTATCCTATGTTACGACCCCGGGTGACCAACCTCACGCAATCAAACATTAGTGATCATACCCATGCTAAAAGAATCCTTTTCAGGAAACCTCGTACACATCTTTCTGATCCCATAAAAAACTCTAACACTCAATAGTCTATTTTCATTGAACATTAATTTGATTGCACGAACTTTTCAACACTTAAATGGTGCCCGAATTCGTTAATTAATCACCGAATGAATTTCCCATTCATAAAATTTTGTGTGTAGATGTATGAATATGGAAGATTGATGCCTTACTGTATGAATGGCGTAAACGTACTTTTGAACCGTCAATGAAACGATGTGGCCGTTTTGAAATAAATCATAACAACGCATTGGAAATAAAAAAATCAAATTCAGTAGCCGTCGAGAACAACAGTCCATTATTTACAATCTACGGAAGACGTAATGTTTGTTTACATTTCTAGTTATCAATTATCAATGAATGGAAAAGTACGGCTGTTCCACATTGTGTACGAGGTTGCGATTGTCATTTAGTGTCTTCTCCGAGGTCCGCGTTCGGTATACATTTAATGGCCGACTCAAAACAAAATACTGAAGAAGTCGTACATCGGTAAATACAAAATATTACCTGGAAACAGTTGTCATTGCATATTCCGAAACAGACGATATTTTGCAACGATCGGGGTTGGAATTGACTTAATTCGAAATAGGATCAGGCAGGGGTGTTGATCTGTTGATTGCCGTTCGTCCAACAATGTTCAGGGGTGTGTCTAAAAATCGGTCTCGGTTCCGGTCTTCGGTCTCGGTTCACCGTCTAAAAGTCGGTCTTTCGGTCTCGGTCCGATATGATAAAATTGATATTTTTTTATTCACCAAGAGTATTTTTGTTAGGTTTATATGTTCAATTTCATAAAACATGTTGTGTTTTAATTAAACATTGCACTAAACAAATTGTCATGATTACACGTGCAATAAATTTGATAAATAATTAACAAGACTGAAAGAACCGGAACCGAAATGTTGCTATTTGTCGGTTTTTAGAGTTGATAAATTTTATCTATTTAACCCCCTGTTGTGAAACTTAACGTATGATATATATATCTACCAGAGAATCTTTTATTTTCATCCACCAACTTTCACGTTTTGCAAATATCGAAGTTTGAATTGGTATCAGTGATAATTAGCAACTGTGAAAATTTGTGTATTAGCCAAGATAAAGCACTGAATTAACATGAGATTAAGTTGATATTCAACTATAATTGTCATTATTTTTTATATACAAACATCTACTTAAAGGTTTCAATTTCAAGCAAATTTGGTTATCAAAACTTTCTTTTTTTTGTTTGTTTGTTTGTTTGTTTTTAAGCTTGAATCAATATAGATTCACATCACTACCCCTCATCAATATCTGTTTGTTATATTGTAGTATACAACCAATGGATGAACGAAAATGGAGGAGTTATAGTAAACATTATTGCAGATATGTGGAACGGATTTCCTATGATGAGGTAGGTTTAGTCTCGCATTATCATAAGAAGACATCTTCAATCAGATATATATACAGTGGAACTTCGATGGCTCCGACACCCAAGGGACTGTTGAAAATAGTTCGAGCCAACAGGGTGTTCGAGATATCGTGGTCGGACCATGTTTAAACTTGAACAAATGGACCACAAAAAGAGTTCGAGGCATCCATGGTGTTTGAGTTGTTGCAGTTCGAGCCATCAAAGTTCTACTGTATACACTTTTTAGCTCCCCTGGCTTTAGTATCAGTTAGCAGTATATTGCTATCACTTGCATTAGTCATCTGTTTCATCTCCTCTGAAACCACTGAAGCAAATTCAAAATTTTCATAAAGATTGTTTATTTCATTGGCATCAGATGAAAAAATATGGCTGTCATCAAGGAACATAGTCTAACACTGGACCCTATGGTTATGGGAATACATCATTTTCATCATCTGTTTTGAAAATATTATAGCAAATTTATCCAAACTTTACTGGAATAATGTATCATGTTTTTTTCGAAATATGCTCATTTTGTTTAAATCAGACAAACCTTTGACACTATCATTTACATTTAGAATAAATTATGGTTGACATTTTGCCCCAATAAAAGCAAAAAGCATGTTGTAAGTTGTGTCATTTTAAGAAATATAATAAATGAAGATTTTTACTAAGAGTAACAAAATATGTTTATATTAGATATGGCCTAAAATAACTCAAAACTCGGTTGAAATCAGGATATTTATGGCTTCTTAACTGTAGGTTAAAGAGGGGCCAAAAATACAAAGTTACAGTACTTAGTTTTAACACTGTACCTCTATTCATTGTGCTGTAATTGTACATGTATCATGCTATACAAAAGATTCATTTTTTTCGTAGTCACACAGGAGCAGCAAGGGCAGCAGTAGACAACTTAACTAAATCGTTGGCATTAGAGTGGGCAGCTAGTGGAGTGAGGATTAACTCTATAGCACCAGTAAGTACACAATAGGGTTGGCAGCTAGTGGAGTGAGGATTAACTCTATAGCACCAGTAAGTACACATTAGAATGGGCAGCTAGTGGAGTGAGGATCAACTCCATAGCACCAGTAAGTACACAATAGGGTGGGCAGCTAGTGGAGTGAGGATTAACTATATAGCACCAGTAAGTACACATTAGAATGGGCAGCTAGTGGCGTGAGGATTAACTCTATAGCACCAGTAAGTACACAATAGGGTGGGCAGCTAGTGGAGTGAGGATTAACTCTATAGCACCAGTAAGTACACAATAGGGTGGGCAGCTAGTGGAGTGGGGATTAACTCTATAGCACCAGTAAGTACACATTAGAGTGGGCAGCTAGTGGAGTGAGGATTAACTCTATAGCACTAGTTAGTACACATTAGAATGGGCAGCTAGTGGAGTGAGGATTAACTCTATAGCACCAGTAAGTACACATTAGAATGGGCAGCTAGTGGAGTGAGGATTAAGTCTATAGCACCAGTAAGTACACATTAGAATGGGCAGCTACTGGAGTGAGGATTAACTCTATAGCACCAGTAAGTACACAATAGGGTGGGCAGCTAGTGGAGTGAGGATTAACTCTATAGCACCAGTAAGTACACATTAGAATGGGCAGCTAGTAGGGTGAGGATTAACTCTATAGCACCAGTAAGTACACATTAGAGTAGGCAGCTAGTGGAGTGAGGATTAACTCTATAGCACCAGTAAGTATACATTAGAGTGGGCAGCTAGTAGAGTGAGGATCAACTCTATAGCACCAGTAAGTACACATTAGAGTGGGCAGCTAGTGGAGTGAGGATCAACTCTATAGCACCAGTAAGTACACATTAGAGTGGGCAGCTAGTAGAGTGAGGATTAACTCTATAGCACCAGTAAGTACACATTAGAGTGGCCAGCTAGTGGAGTAAGGATCAACTCTATGGCACCAGTAAGTACACATTAGAATGGGCAGCTGGTGGAATGAGGATCAAATCTATAGCACCAGTAAGTACACATTAGATTTGGCAGATAGTGGAGTAAGGATTAACTCTATAGCACCAGTAAGTACACATTAGAATGGCCAGCTAGTGGAGTAAGAATTGACTCTATAGCACCAGTAAGTACACATTAGAGTGGCCAGCTAGTGGAGTAAGGATTAACACTATATCATCAGTAAGTACACATTAGAATGGGCAGCTAGTAGAGTGAGGATCAACTCTATAGCACCAGTAAGTACACATTAGAGTGGGCAGCTAGTTGAGTGAGGATTAACTCTATAGCACCAGTAAGTACACATTAGAGTGGCCAGCTAGTGGAGTAAGGATTTACTCTATAGCACCAGTAAGTACACATTAGAATGGGCAGCTAAAGTGGAGTAAGGATTAACTCTATAGCACCAGTAAGTACACATTAGAATGGGCAGCTTAAGTGGAGTAAGGATTAACTCTATAGCACCAGTAAGTACACATTAGAATAGGCAGCTAGTGGAGTGAGGATTAACTCTATAGCACCAGTAAGTACACAATAGAGTGGGCAGCTAGTGGAGTAGGGATTAACTCTATAGCACCAGTAAGTATACATTAGAATGGGCAGCCAGTGGAGTGAGGATCAACTCTATAGCACCAGTAAGT